>APFE030184987.1:0-16757 GCA_000404065.3 Pinus taeda
AGAAATGACTAGTCTAATCTTGCCGAAATAAACTATTAGCAGAATGTTGCAATATGAAATAGAAGAAAGCAGTAATCACAGAATACTATGAGGCTTCCCTAAAACGATGCTAAAAAGTGGTGAGTGCTAGTATTGCAACAAGAATTTTGCAACTCCTGGGCTACCAACTTTACTTTTATCAACCCGGTAGTTCATAACAAACTTTGAAGTGTCACTTCCATATGCATAAGTACTAGTTCTCACTGCAGGTTGTCACTTGGTCAGATGGCGTGAGATCACTAGGAGCTCAAGCCAACTTTTAGAAGAAGCTCTATGTGTGATGAAAGGAAAGAAAGATTACTGTACATATGCTATTCTTACTCCAGAAAGGAGAAAGACTCAAATGTAAAGCAAAACCTAGTAAACCCTAATTAACAAGCTAATTCTACTTTTGCCAAAAACACTATGAAAACCATGAAAGAAATGCCATTACCTACTCAAGGAATTAAACAACATCTAATGATGTTATTTCTAGAAGTAAATAAGAAAAAAACATATTTTTGGATATTTATGTGTTTTTATGTGAATTTAACATGCATCTAATTTATTGTGTGTGAGTGTGGCAGTGAATAGGTAGCATTAGATGGCGGTTTTGGAGCTTGGGAGGATGTAGGATGGTGTGGAGGGGTCCTATGAGGTCTTAGGTGGCCTTCTAGAGGCTTTTCATGCACTCAACCTTCAAAAGAAAGCCTACTTTGAAAAACTACACGAGGAAAATTAGGAAACTACAAGAGGCCAAGAGAAATTTTCACTATTTTGAGGGTGTGAGAGTGGGTGGAAAACGTGGATGAAGGTTGGAATGATGTCTTAGGGAACCTAAGGTCTACCATGAATCACGAGAAGAGAGAAATATGATTTATTTTGCTCAAGGAGAGAGGAAGAAGTTCTATGAAAAATGAAGGAAACTAGGGTAGAATTGAGGTAAGGTTTGGGAGACCTATAGGGCATGAATCAGATGGAGGGTGTGATTGCTGGTAAGTTAGTCTATTGCTGGAAGAGATCTGTTGCATAGAAACTAATAGTCAACCAAGAAAATCAAGCAACCAATGAAATGAGTGCATCCTAGGAAAAACAGAGTTTTGCATTAAAATGGCCTAAACTATGATCTATGGAAGGAAATACTCGGAAATGCTGTAATAAAGTAAAGCATGCAAAAGGAATACTGCAAATTAGGAAGTGAACATGACAAAGAATATCTAAAGAAAAGCAAAACTAGACTATCAACCTACTAGAGAGCTGCAAACACTAGAAGTCCTAGCAATGAGGAAAATTTGTGTTTTTGGGGCAGCAAGAGAGTCTTTGCCTCAAATCATGGTCCCAAAGGGATGACGAGAGGCCAAGGAAATGTTTCTATCCTTTTGAATCTTCTCTCATGACTACTTAACCTACAACAGAAAACCCAAAATGGACTTAAGCTACTAAATCATCAAAAGTAGCCTATACATAACCATAAGAGAAATACATCTAACAACAAACTAATCTACAAATTGAGGTAAAGCATACAAATACAAGTAAAGAGAAGTTTGGCTACTTGGATTGGACCCTAACCCAAGAGCTTTAGCCCTCTGAGGCAACTCAGTGCTAGCTCAAAAATGATTCCACCTTCATTATGAAAAAAAAGCAAGATTACATAAAACTGTCATAAAATAATAAGATTTAAATTTGAGCAGAGTTTACACAAGAAAAAAAAAGTCGACGCTAGTGAGGCCCTAGGAATCTCTACTAATACCTCTCAATCTACCAACAACTTCCTTAAAATAAGGGAGGCTTGGCACCCAAAACTTGAGGTAATTATCAATCATCTTCCACTTGCTCGGCTGCCTTCTAGTGCATGATTCGGCTGCTTGTAGTCCGAGCTGAATGAAGGGGAGTTCGAAGTGAGGAGAAATAAATGAGGGGGATTCCCTCCTATAAGTCCTCTCCTCTATGTACTTAAAGTTATTTCTACAGTTTGACCACTAGATCCTTGACTTTGACATCGAAATCCATCAATAATCTACATTAAATACATGTTAGACAACATGGCATAATAACTAACTCAACTCACCCTATAAGCATAAATATAATGAGAAAATCATACAATAAGCTAAGATAATGGTTCATTTGACTAGGTTAGGAGGTAAAATGAGCCCATATAATTACCCATTTATGAGGCTCATCACGGCTCGTATTGTAGTGGTGAAAACCTTAATAGGTGTAAGCCCGCTTCTATACTTTGGTAGAGGAAAATACTTTGACTTGAACATTTTCATATAATATAAAAATTTCAATCAGTTATGCATACCAATATTAATTACAATGAATAGTGTGATGGAGGACCAAAGGGCCTAGAGCCTATTCAAAGGTAGTTTAATAATAACATCTTTAAAAATTCATTAAAGAACAATGAAATAATCATTGTAGGAATCCTCTATGAATTGGAACTTCAATGGAAAGAACATGAATTCTTTCGATTTCCAATAAATATTATTCTTTTTGTTTCTTAGCGAAAAGGGGGAGAAATTATTGATAATAATATAAGTGTGAACTTGAATAACAATGGGGTTGACAGAGGTTCTCAAAATAACTTTTACTTATGGACCATGCTAAGGGATGGCAAGGAACAAAATTCTTCATGACAAACCCACTTGTTGTTAAGTGCATTCTTTAAAAATAATTAGGGAGACCCTTTTCATTTGGAGGAGGGCCATGATGGAAAGTCATATCACACTCTTATAGATGGAGTTGACAATAGGGATACACTTGTTATGGCTAGCCAATTTTTTAAATTCTTGATGTGCATCAACATAGGTGAGTCCATAGGGTGGTTTGCATCATGCAAACTAGAACTCATAAAACTCGATAGATATCATGAATCTCAGAAGGGGGAAAGATAAAAAGGAAAAGGGGATGCAATAATGAGTACAAGGTATGAAATATTAAGGAAGATAACATGAACTCATCATGGAGGAAGAAGACTAATCCTTAGGGGCCTCGCACACGGAAAGTACACTAAAAAGAAAATAGGGGGAGGATAATAAATCCACTATTTAGAGAAGGAGCCTTCACACTAGTGAATAAAGGTCAAATCCTACAAGCACTATAGTGAGGGAAGAAAGCATATTTGCATTGTTTCTAGTTTTCATGAGGAAAGTGGGTACATTATTGATAATTAATTCACAAATTCATGTTGACATTTCTTTGTAACAATAGGGAATGTTCATCAATGATTATTGGCATTAGGAAAAAGTGAATTAAAGAAAGTAGAAGTGACAATAAAACACAACATAAAGAAACACAACATGTGATGAAAGAAAAACCAAATTATAAGAAGATCAAAATTACAAATTAGACTAATCAACATAATATAAAAAGAAATCATATTATGACACAGTGTCACAAACAAACCAAACAAGAAATAAAAAAAATAAAAAAAATTATTTATTTTTCGCTTATTTTGTAATTTTATTTTATTTTGTTTAATTTTTAATGTTTACCTATGTACAAAATAAAGAATTCAATATTATCTAATGGTCATACATGTTGAAATTCAACATATATTACTGTTTATTTCAAGGTATAATGTGCCAAGCAACAATTGTTTGTTTGTGTGCCAAACTATAAGAATGAAGGAGTGTAGACAAATCATGGTCTTGTTTTACTTCAAACAACACACTATTATTGTGTTGAACATGTCTCATATCATTAATAAAAAATATGTATATTCATGAGACATTTAAAACCCAAACACTTCATTTTAAATAGATTGGGCTAACTAAATTCCTTAAGAGTAAAAAAATAGGACTTCATTTTGAAGTTCTTTGAAAAACATTCATCATCCATATAAAACAAGTAACTTTGATAAACTTGACAAGACCTTTCATAAAGAAGGGCCTCTTTCTCAATTTCATTAACTAATAAATCATAATTCATGTTAACCATTTCATACCGTCATGACTCAACCATTCCTCACTATAATCATCATACATGACCTCAAACACAAGGTAAAGGAGATGGGATCAGTGTGTGGTTAAATATCATGCATGAAAATATGTGAGAGGTGACAAGAGAAACAAAACATGGATGTGGACATCGCTCATCCCCAAATGTAAAATCATCTATGTCCACAAAACCAAAGTTATAATCATGGGTGTCATTGTCATGGTGATCATCATTTACTGCACATTATTGATCACAAATGAAACAAGAATAATAATCAGGTTTTCAAAGAAAGGGTTCATTAGAGAACTCAAGTGGATACTAGATCAAAAAATTCATCCTAAAGACATCTCATCCTATAGATCATGAAAGGCAAGCATTAAAGAAGATTGGGACATAAATTAGTTATGTATGGGTTTTCTCTTCAAAATCAATACAAGTTACCAAAGCTTCATAAAAAAATTGAATGTTCCTTTCCTACAACTCATACATGTAAAGAGGAGGTATGAGGCTATATTAATTTAGATTGGCGAATAAGTTGGTAGGTCTAATAGATTTATAGATGACGTTGTAAAGTTTGAAACTCAAGGTTGAAAGTAGGATGGCTTTAGCCCTTTTCCATGCATAATTGGTTAAATATTTTAAGGTGACCATAAGGATTCTCTCGTATACCTTTTGACACCTAATCATAGGAATTCAATGAAAAATTGTAATTAATGTAAATAAATAATAGAGGAAATGGAAACTGAACACTCACTTTTTCTTGTATATAATAATGAACAACCTAAATAAATAATAGAATTTCATTTGAGGAGTAACCTCGTGGCCTCACATGGTATTGGAGACAACCTCTACATTTATTTTTCAGCATTGTAACTCTGGTCAGTTTCATGTCCTCGGCCTCTTTTCTCTGCCGAATCTCTGCATTTGGACAAGCCATGCATTCAATGATTTTTTGAATTATCTTTGTGATGACTGCAAGGATTTCTGAGTTAACCTCTAGCTCAATAACTCTCATAGAAGTTGTTTGGAGCAGACCTGCAAAGAGTAGTTGAAGCCTTGGTGCTAAGAGATGGAACATGTTTGTTAAAAGACTGTGAGCTCGGTCAAACCTGGACATGTTGCATTGAGTAGTGGGACTGCAATCTGCATTTTTAGACTCTGCCTAAATATTGACAGCATTTGGTAAGTGATTTCAATGATCAGAATCCAATTAACAAGATCATACATTGACGAAGATTGATAGTCGATTGAATGGCGTAGTGATTGTGTTTCTAAATTGACTGTTCATTAGCCATTATTGTGAAATCTGAGTTCGAATTATCGACTTGTTGAATGTTGGATTTGCACCACCCTCATGTATTGCATTCCCATACTACCTCACCAATTTTAAACTCCTCTCCACTCCGCAACACAACCATATGGTATCACCCAGCATACCACACTCTCCAAACAACGAGACATGGTTTCCAACCCATCAGCTATACGATATACCACTACAATACCACGTGACTGTGTATTCACCTCCCATGTTGTGATATTGTAGTGTGGCATCACACTCCTCCACTAGAATCAAATATCGCTCAGCTAATACGATCCATAATCCCGCACAGATATGCTCCATAATCCCACCGACCGAATATGCTCCATACTCCCACACAACTAATACCACTTGTTGTCTTAAACAACGCATCGGTCATACATTGACTGCTTGGTATCATATATGCCCTCCACAATATAAATCTTCCCCTAAAGAATACCTCCCACATATAATAACCTCTACCCTAGATAATACCCTCTCCATATAATACCTCTCCTCTATCCATTATATTGTAATTTTTTACACCATAACTACGTTTTATACAACAAGAAGTGCAAATTTTATACATTGGTAGAAGAAGTATTTTCTCTATAGTACAGAGATTGTTTGTGGGGGTGGTTCTCACCTGCAAGGAAAATTATTGTAAGTGGTCCAGTGAAATCAATCACACTGTCATTTTTAATGAGCTGTGGATAGGAATGTGTGTTGGAAAGTAGAGAAAGAGTGAGAATAGCCTACCTCAAACAAGGAATTTTCCATTTCGGAAAATAATAATAGCAAGGCTTATGCATTGATTGCAGCATCAATAAATGAAGAGGTGAGTCGTCATATTTTTCCATTTTCAAATGCTTTTGAAGCCTTACAAAAACTGAAGGAACTCTATGACTCACACTCTGCACTTGAAGTTGTTCAACTCATGATTAAATTGTTCACCCTTGAATTACAAAATGATGATCCTCTTAGTCTTGCAACAGAAGTAAAATCTATTACGCATTATATCAAAGTCACTAATGTTGAACTCAACACTCCTCTCATAGCTTTTCTCAATTCACTTTAACCCACGTACTCAAATTATCTTGAGTCATTGCAAGAAAATGGAAACGTCAAATATATTACCTTTGACTCTCTTGTAAAAAAAAAATGCTGAAAGACAGAAAGCTTTTGGGATGTAGACAACTCCTCAGTTTTCTCATGAGGTTGTGTGTCTTGCACATAGAGAGAAGAATCCTTCTCAATATTCATCTAGAGGAAAAGGTGGTCAAAGAGGAAGAGGAAGAAATTTGAGAGGTAGAGAGGGAGACACTCTTAAGGAGAAAAGTGAGATCTGCACTGCATATGATACAAAATAGATGGATCACATGATGTATCCACATGCAAGTTGCCTTGGGAAAAAATTGAGCAGGAAAGAAACCAATCCAAAGGTAAAACTAATGACAAAGAGAAAGGTAAAGCACCTGAATCAGCTCACTATGTTGTGGCACACTGTAATATTGGAGTAAATCTCCTTGGAAAAATGATTGGTTTCTTGATTGAGGAGAAACTTTCCACAGAACTTTGAGAAGATATTTTTTTGAATAATTTACTCGCAATGTTGATGGAGCAGTATACTTAGCAAACAAATCAAAACTCAAGCCATCGGGGTTTGGGACAATTAGGCTTAAATTGCATGGTCTTCTAAACTCTCTTCTGCGTCATGTTCTATATATTCCACAATTGAGGAGAGACTTGTTGTCATTGGTCCACATCCACCATCAAGGATACTCCATTCATATGTTTGATGGCAAGGTTGAGGTGAGAAAATCATTATACCACTCACTTGTCATGACGGGGATAGAAGAATAAATGCTTCTCAAGTTGTAGGGTACCTCTGCTCATGCACAAAATTTGTCATACAATTCTCATTATGAATAAGGTGAATTTCCATCAAGTTTATTATGTAATTCTATATTTGGACACTTAAACTATGACACCCTCTTCTTTTTGAAGAAAAATGGTGTTCCTAGTTTTCCTACAATTCCTAGGAAACTTAAGCAATGTGATGCTTTCATTCTAGGAAAGAATAGCCAACAATCTTTTCATGATTCATATTCTAGAGAACATAGAAAACTTGAACTCACTCATTCATATTTATGTGGTCCAACGGCTTTTCCTTCTGCAAATGGAAATAAATATATGATGAAATTTACTAATGACTACACCAGATATGTGTTCGGTTTATTTATTGAAGAACAACTCCTATGCTTTTCAAACATTCAATGACTTTCATACATGAATTGAAAATAATGCACAATCTCATAGTGGTTCTATTCACATAGATAATGGAAAAGAATACACTTCAAATGAATTTGAAAACTATCTTTGCCAACAAGGGATCAAACAAATGTGCCTTATAATCCCCAACAAAATGGAGTAGCTGAAAGAATGAATAGGACAATCTTAAATATGGTGCGCTCCATGACGTTTTTCAAAAATGTAAAATTGATGGTTTGGGCTGATGGAGTCCTATGTTTTGTATATGTAAAGAATAGATGTCCATCTAATGCTATTAGAAACAAGACTCCTTATGAAATGTGGTATGGGTGCATTCCTTCAATGAAGCATCTCATGGTCTTTGTTTCCACCTATTATGCCTTGATACCAAAGGTACATAGAAACAAACTTGGTGCAAGAAGTCATAAGTGTATCTTCCTAGGATATTCAAACACCTCCCAAGCATACTGTCTCTATGATGAAGTCAATAAAAATTTTGTTTTATATAGATATGTAATGTTTCTTGAATCATCCAAAACTCACAATGTTGTTGAGCGGCAACTTGATCGCTTGGAAAGATCGCAAATGAAAACCATTTGAATAATTTGATAATTAAATTCCACATCTTTAAGGGGGGATTCCTATACTAGATCAACCTATGGAATCTTCTTCTGAAGCACTCTCTCCCCCGCATAAAACTTTAACAATGTATGATACTTTGACTCACGTGATTGACAAAATTGGGAGACTCAATCTTGATTCAATCCTAACTCAATCAACAGAACAGCCTAAACCATCTCAGAAAGGTCACCTAAAGTGGCTGACAAAAACACTTGAAAGTGTTCATCCTCATGAGGTTGGAAAGGTAGGAACTAGAAATTCAACCTCACAAGATGGGGGTGATGTAGTTGACTCTCATTCACCTATTGATATGGATGTTTCTTATGATTGTGAATTGAATTTGTCTACAGATTTTGAAGCAACTTCCTTCAAAGAAGTTGCTTCCCATGATGAATGGAAAGAAGCAATGCAAAAGGAGTATGATGCCTTGATAAATAATGGCACTTGGATGCTGGTCGATCCTCCATTGGGAACGAAACCAATTGGTTGCAAGTGGGTCTACAAGAACAAGTATAAAGTTGTTAGCTCACTTGACAAGCACAAAGCGAGGCTTGTGGCAAAATGTTTTGCACAGAAGGAATGGGTTGATTATGAGGAGACTTTTGCCACCACAACAAAATGGGCTACCATCCAGAAACTCTTTACCCTAGACACTCTGAACTATTGCAAAGTCCATGAAATGGATGTAAACAGTGCTTTATTGAATGGATATCTAAAAGATAATATTTTTACGTAAGGGCCTCAAGGATTTGTTGTGAAAGGACATGAGCATAAAGCACGCAAACTTGTGAAATCCTTCTATGGCCTCAAATAAGCAGCATGAGTGTGGTATGAAAAATTAACTGAGCATCTTCTCAAACTCAATTTCAAACATTTTGATATTGACGATGCAACTATTTTTGTCAAGAAGGTTGGAAAAATAGTTGTATATCTTATGGTATATGTAGATAACCTTTTGATGAGAGGGAAAAATGAGAGCTACATTGCATCGATAAAGAAGGAATTGAGGAAAGGTTTTGAAATGAATCATTTGGGCTATGTTCATTACTATCTTGGTATTGAAGTAACTCAACAATTGAAGTCCATATTCCTTTCTCAAAAGAAGTACATTGGAGATCTCTTGAATAGGTTTGGCATGACTGAATGCAATCCTCTCACTACTCCAATGGAACAAAACTTGAAGGAAAATAGTTTGAGGATGTAACAAAGTATAGACAACTTGTAGGAAGTCTCAACTACCTCACTACTATGAGACCACAAATTTCATTTCATGTTGGAATCCTCTCCACGTTTATGAAAACTCCTTGTGAGGGACATTGGTCTACTGCAAAAAGAGTTCTAAAGTACTTGAAGGGAACTCAAGACTTTGGACTCAAGTACACACAGGTGGGCGATTATTGGATACTCTCATTCAGACTTTGATGGAGACAAGGAAACTCGGGTATCTACTTCGGGTTATGCTATGAGTCTTGGATCATGAGATATCTCCTGGAGATCATGCAAACAATTAGTTCCAGCAGATTCCACAACAGAGGCAGAATATGTGGTAGCAACGGAGGCAACAAAAGAAATTGTGTGGATCAAGAAAATTCTGGAAGATTTGCATGTAAAACAAGTACAATTGACTCCACTCATGATTGAAAATACCTCAGAAATAAATTTGGCAAAGAACCCAAAGTTCCATGATCAAACGTAGCACATCAATACAAAATATCATCTCATTCGATATCATGTTGAGGCCAAAACAATCCATCTTCACCATTTTTCCACTAATGAGGAGATTGCAGACATCTTCACCAAAGCGCTTCAAGGAGAAAAGCTTGAACGATTGATAAAGATGCTTGGACTCACCAACATCCCTTCAGATTAAGGGGGGGAATGTTGACACCTAATCATAGGGATTGGGTGAACAATTGTAATTAGTGTAATAAATAATAAAGGAAATGGAGATTCATTGGGACATGAAACTCAACAGTAACACCCTCTTGCATATAACAATGAACATCCTAAATGAATAACACAATTTCATTTGAGGAGTTACCTCCTCACCTAACAATACTAATGATCTAGGTAAAACATTAAGTGAGTTCTTTCGAGGTGGAAAATCATTCATTAGCCACATCAACAAACAATGAAGCATCACATCCCTTAATGGAGTAAAAAAGAAATGCGTGCAATTGTCATTTTTTGAACTTGTCATTTTATATGAACCTCCTCATCATGTATGCATTTGGAAAATGCACAAAAAAATTTCTTACAATAACTTTTCAATCGCCACAAAGAAAATGGTAGATGCAACTTCAATTTGCATGGAATAGGTTTGACTTGATGTGTGAATTTTAAAGGGGAAGGTGTAAACAAAGGGTACCATTTCTTGTCCTCCTCCCAAGCAAAAGGTTATATGTTAGAAAACCGTAATATCGAGTTTCAAAGAGGAAGTGGTTGGCATGCCATGACAATGAAGAAAAATAACTAGTTACATCCATACTCGACTAAAGTAAAATTGCAATGAAAATTGAAGGAAAGCGAAACTTAACTATCTCTCGAATGATCACCATAATACCTTGATGTTTTGGAACGAAAGTGTCACTCGAAAACAACATCAACATCAACATCTTGTACTTATAGGCCACTGATGAGAAGTATTGGGAACGTTATCCCATAGTTTATAGTTGCTCAAGTTTGAGTAGATTCCACACCAATACTCGTGCAACTTAACCCTCTCCCTAGTCAATGAATGGTAGGTGACATGAAAAAGTTATGCGGCTAGAAACAATGACCTTGAGTAAAAAGAAACAAGAAAACGTAGCTACTATATGCCTAAACATGAATTTATTTAGAAAAGAAACAAACTAGTCTAGTTGTTCTCTAAGATTTTGGTCTTACAATACTGTAGAGTCTTAGCTGTATTTAACTTATAAACTACAGAAAAAGGATTAACCACACCACACTAACCCTATATAAGATGAGTAACTAAAATACCCTTCATGTAAGAACAAATAAATAAATGATATCCATCCTATTAATGAACCAAATATCCTAATACATTAATGATTAGTTAAAGTAGTGAAGGCATCTCGAAAAATTAATGAATTGATCTTAACATGGTTTGAAATTGTGACCTAATTATGACCTCGAGGTTGCATGAAAAGTGACCTTAAAGATCACATTTATAACTTGTGTAATTGAATCTTTTATTACATAACTTAATTGTTGAATCTGTATTCATGTTAAGAAATTAGAAATATTAACCAATAGTAGAAGATATGTAATTAAATAGTCATTGAATAAGATTTCCTTTAACAACCATTAACATTAACCATGTTTGATCCGATAAACATTTGTTCAACTTAAAACAACAAAAATTATGTACAAAACTAAAAAATGTTAAAATAAATATGGCTACAAAGTAAAAGATACACAAAAACCATTGAAGAGAGATTTGCCCAACAAGGAAAATTCTCTTCTTTTTATTGCATTTTGGCATCTAAGTAAATTTCTGCACGGTGGGATATGTGAGAAAGTGGAAAGGCTATATACTATATATCAATCATGAGGTCAATTCCAACTTTAATGGTAAAACAATAAAAAAAAATGCAACGAAAGATCTTAACATGTGCTCCACTACAAACCAATGGAGCTCTAGAGTCATGTCCCAAGAGACACTTGAAAGATGAAACATGCAAATTGACAATGATATCACTAAAGAAGAGGTCATCTACATGAACACTAAACTAGGAACAAAAGAAAAAAATAGTACTCTTGGTCACGCCCTCACTCATAAATGAGCAACATGTAGGTATGCAAAAGAGGAAATCCCCATTCCATGTTGTTGTTTGCTTCTATAGATCTCTTGAAGGTGATAGATGGTCTAGATTCTGATTGATTGATCATTGGATGAATGTTTAGTGTTTTCATTCATTCAATTTATTTGGGAACTACTCAAATAATTCTTTTAATTTTCACCTTATGGGGCTAAAAACTTAAATGTCGAACTTCGGGGTTTGTATTTAAATAAAATATATATTTATTCCCTTCCCTTTTAATACATTCTCAATTTTTACCCTTTTCTTAGTTATTTTTAATAAATATTTCTATAAAAAGAAAAATGTCATGAGATAGAAACTATATTTCAAAAAACACTTCAAACAATTACTACTCATTTTCAAGTTTGTATAACTCGGCAAATGACTCTTGAGGATATTGAACAACAAATTTTAGCTTGCCATAACTTGTACATTCTTCTTTTAAAGCCCCATGTATTGAAGACTAAGAGTGGGTAAAACTATCCATTGTAAATTCAAATCAAAGAGTTCATCTCTTTGGTGGTTGAATTACTCAGTAGCTTATTTCAAGTATCCTTGCTTTTCCACATTATCTTCGTGTCTATAAATATTTTCATCAAGCTATTGAGTTGGTGATGATTAAATTTATGTTCGTGCATCAACTCTTGAACCTCGGCTCTATTATGGTTCAATTCTACCCGTAATGTTGTTACCAAGGACGTAATTGAGGAATGTTCCTACTTGAGGCTCCCTATACACTTTGAGACCTTCAACTACTCTCTTGATGTTATTAGACTATAGCTCGATTATCTGAGTCTTATATCCAAATCTATTGAACTTGTTGGAGTAATTACTTGATCATAAGCTCCAACTTGTAGAATATGAAATTTCTTCTTTAAGCAAGCTCACAAACCAAAAATAATTATGGAGAAAAAAACATATAAAAAAAACAATGAACAAATAAAACACACTCAATGTCTTAACCACCCTAATAACATGCTCAATATTTATGTGCTCCAATTCAATATCCTTCATCTCCACCAAATCTTGAATGAAGTGATATCTCATGTCAAAATTCTTTGTCCTATTGTGATGAACCAGGTTCTTTTATAACTTGATTCCACTTACATTATCACAATAAATCCGTGTAGGTTGAATTTTCTTTTCTCCAATATCTTCCAAAAAAATTCTGAGCCAAAGAGCTTTTGTACATGATGATGTAATTCCAACATACTCAGCTTATGTGGATGAGAGGGCAACAATGCTTTGTTTTTTTGAGCTCTAGGTAATCAAACCAAAACCAAAAGAGAAACAATTTCAAGATGTGGGTTTATGGTCATCAATACTACCTCTCGAATATGAATAACTAAATCCAATAAGATTGAACTTTCAAAAGAGTAGTAATGAATACCAAAATTTAGAGTTCCCTTCACATTACTTAAAATCTTCTTGAATTCCTTCATATGTATGTGAGATGGATTTGTCGTATAACTTGAAAGAAGTGAAAGTCAATATGTAATATTAGTTCTTGTGTCGGTTAGAAATATCAAGCTCCCCACAATACTTATGTAAGTCGTCTCATCAACTAAATCAGCATCATCATCTATACATAACCCAATTCCATGAGCCTTGGAGTAGGGGATAGATTACAATAAATCATTTCAAATTTGTTTATCATATCGCATGCATCAAGTTTTCTCACAAATTAAAATGTCATCCTTACTTTGATAAACTTCCATTCCTAGAAAATATTTCATGAGGCCTAGATATTTCATTTCAAATTCATTCATCATAGCAACTTTGAATTTATCATTCATCTTAGAACTATTACCCATATACAATATGTCATCAACATGCAAAATTATGTTTAGAATATCAATACCTTATTATTTGTAGTAAAGGCTAAGATCACTCTTACTTCTCTCTAAGCCATTTTTGTGAAAGTATCCATCAATACTAGCATAACATGCTCTTGTTGGTTACTTGAGAATATACAAAGCTTCTTCAAGTGGTAGACATTATTCTCTTTGCCTTCCACTTCAAAACCTTGTCGCTGCTCCACATATACTTCCTCTTCTAAGTACCCATTCAAGAAGGCACTATTCACGTCCATATGATGTATGCTCCACTCTTTCTGAGCTACTAACAAAATCAACATTCTAATTGTCTATTGTCTTGCTAATCGTACAAATGTCTCTTCATAGTCAATTCCACACTTATGTGTGAATCACTTAGCAAGTAATCTTGCCTTCTCTCTTTCAACACTCCCATTCGTGTTAAACTTAGTCTTGTAAACCCATTTGGTGTGAATCATTGTCTTGTCATGTGGAAGTTTTTTCAACTCCCAAGTGTCATTCCTGCGAATGGAATCCATATATTCTTGCATGGCTTGCACCCAATCCTCATTATTACATGCATATTCAAAACATGTTGGTTCAAAACCAACGTTCGCTAACAAAGCGAAATTGACTCTCACTTATTGGGCTTTCTTCATGTGCTTGATTTTCACTCATGTCATAGATATCACTCAATCTTATTAGCTTCCTTGTAGAACTTGGAGAAGAATTTCGACTTGAACTTGACACCAAAGAAATTCATGAAGGGATCCTTGGTGGAGTTAAACCACTAAATATAGAACCATTAGTTGGTTGCTCATGATCAATATCAACAAAAATATCATCATTTAAAACAAATTTTGTCTCCTCAACATGGCCTTTTTGATGACCATAAACTCTCCCTTCATAAAAAGATACATATCTTGAGACAATTAGCTTGTTAGTGAGAGGACTATACAATCTATAAGCATTGCTTGTCTCACTATACCCAATAAAAATACATAACTCACTATTTGCATCTAACTTTTTTCTATTTTGATATGGTACATATACATAATCCATCCAACCAAAAAATTTGAAATGATTAAAATTAGGCCTTTTTAGATACCAAGCTTCATTAGGAGTCGTGTTTTGGAGTGCACTAATGGGGCTATTGTTGACGATGTACAATGTTGTAGAAACTACATATCCCCAATAAGAATCTCTCAGTTCCTTAGTTTGTAACATGTGCCTTGCCATTTCAACCACACTATGATTCTTCCCTTGAGTTGTTCCATTCTGTTGGGGTGTGTATGTGGATGCCCTTATATCACAAAAACTCTCGAAAGATTTTGAGCATAATTCCCAGCCATGATCAAGCAAACATTTGATCTTAGACCCTTTCTCATTTTGTATGAGCACTTTGAACTTCTTGAATATATTGAAGGCTTCTTTTTTGGCCTTCAAAAAATATACCCAAAAATTTGCTGAGTGGTCATCAATAAAAGTGATGAAATATGATCACTTACTGAGTCATCAATAAAAGTGATTAAATATGATCACTCACCCAAACTCTTAGTCTCTGTAGGACCACATGTGTGAATGAATGAGATGAAGTGGGTGATGAGCCCTCCATGTAAGTTCCCTTTGGAAACTTTTCCCTTGCATGCTTGCCTTTATCACATCCTTCACAACCCTCCTTATGCTCCTCTACCTTGGGCAAGCAATAAACTAATGCATGGGAGGTTAGAAAATTCAAAGTGTGAAAATTTAAATGCCCATAAGTGAGATTCCATAAGTAACTTGAATACTCATAACAAATCTTTGCAAGTTTGCTTTTATGTTCATCAAACCTCAAGGGAAACATAGAGGATCACCCTATTTCCCTTATTTTCAAACACTACTTTATAATTTTTCTCACATAGCTTCCCAATGCTCAACAAATTATGCTTCAACTCTGAAGTGTAATAAATGTAATGAATACTCGTTATACCTTTTTTGTTTGGGCCTCCATAGCTCCTTTGGAAGCAACCTCCAATGGTTTATCATCACCAAGCTCGGTCTTGGATATGAAGCTTCCATCTTTTGTTGAAAACAACTTTTCATTCAGTGTCATATGGTTAGAGAATGGAAAATCTAGGTACCAAACATCTTTATTAGTATTTTCACATTTGGCATAAGATAAAAATAAGTGATGTCAAGGATACTTACTACTTTCTTGAGCATAGTTAGAATTTTTACATTCTTTCAATGTGCATTCTCTTTCAAAGTGGTCAAGTAAAATTGAACATTTTTCTTATCAAATCTACCTCTACCTCTTCCTCTCAAACTACCTCTTCCTATTGATCCACCTCTTCCTCTACCTCTTGAAGGATTTTGGTTTTGCCATATACCTTGGCCTTGATTTCTTTTGGCACTATTGTTGCTTGCATCTTCATTGTCAGTAATTTTTCATTTGGAGGAAAGCTTTTTATCTACAACTTCAAGAGTGTCCTTCAATCTTTCTTCATGAGGCATGAGGGATCAAACCTATTGATAAAACTTTAGTTTTGTCAAATTCTTACTTTATTCTATGATTATGGTTACATGATTCCATATAGGTGTTAAACATGTCAATACCTTTTTAATTAAAACTTCATTACTTACAGGTCCTCGAAGTATAGCCATTTTATTGAGGACCCCTTTGAATCTCACACAATAGTCACTAATACTTTCAGCTTCTTGGATAGTCAAATTATAGAACTCTAGCTTCAATGTGTCAAGCTTGACCACCTTAACTTGATCACTGCCTTGGTAAGCTTATTCTACAGTGTGCCAGCATATTTGGGAGTTGTTTCTCATGATATTCTTGGAAATAAGGTCTTATCATGAGCTATGTGAATGTGAAACAAAGCTTCAACATTATTCTTCCTTTCTCCATTCCAATCAATTTGGCTCCTCATAAAGCCATTCAAAAATATCCCAGAGATATGTTCCAATAAAAAAGGTAAGCATCTTAATGCACCAATA
>APFE030184993.1:0-12547 GCA_000404065.3 Pinus taeda
TGGGTGCTAACACATATATTATCCTTGTATATGTATTGATCTGGTGTTTGGGTGATTCAAAAGATTGATTGATTATGTGCTTCAATGATATTAATGGGTCCAGTGTGAAAATTGGACGAAACGTGGCCTTTCAGATTATGTGTTGTGCTTCAAGAATATCCAGTCTGAAAATCTATGAAACATGGTACCTAGAGGAGAGAATATTGTAGGTCGGCGCCTACGCACTAGTATCTTAGCTAGTACAAGAACTGTGGGGGTTGTAGCTCCCTTCCAGGAGATACTAGAGAACGAGAGAGGGTTGTAGCTCTCTGCAGGTAGAAGCCTGCGTACTGGTATAAGACTGCACCAGTACAGAAATATTGTAAAAGGATTTTCTTATTAAGAAGAAGATTGAGATGACATGCAGCAGGTGGTTTTCACCCACATTGGGTTTCCACCTTATATCATGGTGTTCATGTGTGTGACTTATGTGTGATGATCTGTTCTATTTTACTGCATCTTTTACTGTTAATGTGGTTGATAATGTTCTAATGCACTCATTAAGGATCATCTAACTGAATCATGAGAAGTTGTGGAAGTAGCATATATGAATCTGAATATGGAAATGAAAAAGTTTTATTGACGTGATAATACTGATTCACCCCCCCCTCTCAGTATTATTTCCAACACTTATACCAATTGTTGGAGCAAATAGTGTGCAGCGGAAATTAAAAGACATACACAGCATATAAAATCATACAAAGATAACACAAGGATTTAACGTGGTTCAGCCAACCAATCTGGGCTACGTCCACCAAAACAAAGGCATCGGCAATCTTATTATTCAACAAGAGATTACAATCATTTATTTTCTCACATACTCTCTACTATATCAATATCCTGTACAAGCATATATTTTATAGCTAAGAGAATAAAACTGACTCATAAATTCTTTCACAACAAATATAAGATGCATTAACTCCTCCTCAACAAAATGGAGCTAATATAGCAACAAATCTTATTGTTGTCATTTACATGAGATTTTTGCCCAATTTAAAAAAAAACGAAAATCTCAACAATATATATAAATTTAAAATATCATACATTTAAATCCAAAATAAATTAAACTTAAATACTAATGTTATTTAAATGTTGTGTTTAATTATTACATAGATCGTGTTTAGTTAGAATACACGTCTTTTCTGTCGGAGATAATGTGTTTAGTTAGATCATATGTCTTTTTCTCTACAAGATAATGTTGCGATGTTTGTCTTTTATACAACATGATTTATTGAATTGAAATAAATAATGTTGTTAGTGCTTGTGTTTTACAGCACACTTTATTCGAATTGAGTTCAAAGATGGATGCTTAAAATATCTAAGATCAATATTAAAAATACAAGTTTGTGCTATCGTAAAAAGTGTTTATGGTATTTATAGATAGTTTTAACTGAAATGTTTATTTTTAAATGGGGAAATAAATTTAAAAACTATAATAATAATAATAAATTAATAATATTTAATTAAATTTGAGGTTGGTAATGATGTTTAATATTTATTAATTTTATTTTTTTTTGGTTTTAGGAAAGGTAAAGAAATATTCGATTTGTTTTATATTTTAAAATTTTTAAGATAAAGATTCACTAATTACTATAGTTTTGATGATTTAAAATGTGAGGGAAATGAGTATTGTAACAAATATTTTGAAATTGTGATTAATGTGGGTGCATGCAAAATATTCTAAAAGAAAGTGTTTTTCATTTTTAATTTTTTTAGTACTTTTAGTGTCACAAGGATGACAATTTCCTTCCAAGTACAATGTTTTAGGAATTGCCCATTGCTCTATTTGACTATGGGGCTTGTTAGAGTTTATTATTATTTTCACCATGTTGATTTTCTTCTTTACACTAGTCAAAACATAGAAATACTTTTGATTTTTTAGATTAGGGTTGTTCATATCTTTATAATATCTTTATTTTATTTTATTCTCTAATTGTTTATTGCATCACAATTTCTCCTTAAATTGATATGCACAATATCTTTTAATATTATCATTATTAGTGCCCTCTTTACTTATTCCCCAGTAGTCTAGCCAAGACTTGGCATCTTTATGCCAACCCCGATGTAATCTAAACTTGACATCTTAATGTTGACCCTACTTTAGCCATAGGCAGTTCTGATTAGAGTTTCAAACAATGTTAGGAAGTCTTTTGTCTTCCATGTTGTTTAACTTGTTTTTGTACAATAGGTACTTAGTTATAGCCATGCACATAAATTTTAGTTATGGCTATAAGATGGAGCTTATGTTGCCTTGAATAGCATCCTTGCGACCTCTCAACATTACTAGATTTTTTGTAGTTGCCTATCATATATTTGTATATTTGCACATTACAAAGTTAAAGGAAAACTGAAATCTCAATATTGCCTATAATAATTAGCCTTTGTTTCTCGATCAAATCTCTAAAGCCCAAAAACAAAATTCTAACTATATTTAGAATAGTCTAGACAAATACCATATAAAAATATACTTTCTAAGTAAAACAAATGATATCATAGAAAATTGAAATAACAAATCCTACAAAACACACTATATATAAATATGCCACCAAAAAAGAAAAAAATAATTCCTTTCATACCCAAAAAAAAGGCGCCTTTACCTAATCTGAGCCAAATCCAAAATGGTAGCAAGCACCCATAAAAATAGAATATCATAGAAAAATTAAAACTCATGCCAACCTAAAATAGACCCCTTAGACCTCTTATGAGAGATAAGGACCAATTTAAAATTCCCTAAACCTAAACTTGAGATAATCCCAATGATATACCTAGACATAGACTTGAAATAATCCCCAATGAGAAAATTGGAGGTAAGGTGGCAACTTACTTGTCTTTTAGAAAAGAGCAAAACCATGCACACTAGCCAAATCAAATGACCAAAACTTCCCTAGGCAAAGTTTGAACTGGTCAGCCATAGCCTCTACATTAGAAATCCAAATCTCATAGCCATTATCCCATAGCGTTGAGGAGGAATACCCCTCGTAGATTCAAAATCATAAGTAGCTCTCAAGCCTAAGAATCTACCCAAGTGTTAAAGTTCATGAGTTGAAGGGTGAAGTCTCTTCTCATTGCAAACATTATCACTACGCCGAGATTAACTTGTGATTTTCTATTTACCTTATTGCATGTTTGAAACATGCCATGTGCCTTTTTAATTGGTTGCTAGAGAATTATTCTCCCATGGATCCGATGGAAAAAATTCACTCCAATGAGATTTTGCTTTGCTCGATGGGTAGTATTCAGAACCATATGTTTTATTATATCTTTTGAATCCCCGTTATAATTAATTTTTGAATATCAAGATAGATTTATTTTAATATTAAGTACCGAAAAATTAAATCTTTTAATATACAAATTTAAGTTTGAATATAAAATTTAAGGAAAAATTTACACTTTTAGAGATTTGATTTCCATAGACCCTTCATAACTTTATAGTTAAGATATATATAGAAATTCACATTCTCAATATATATTTTTATTTTTAATTCTATAAAAGTCTCATATACATATAACCTACATAATATGCTCAATGACTTTTTTTTAACATATCTTATATTTTTATAATTAAATTTTTAATGGATATAGAGGATACATATTGTGAAAAATATATATATAATTAAAAGTAAGTTTTTATATTTTATTAAACAAATTTAAATATGAAATTTGAAATATAAATAGTTTAATACAAACCCATCATATTTTAATTTGATAAAAACAAGAGAATCTATTATTTTATTTATATATATTTCAATTTTCACATATAAAAATATGTTTTATTAATCCTATTATAAATACTCATAATATATTAAGTTACATTTTTTTGATATGTTTTATTATTTCTTATTTAATTTTTTAGAGAAAAAATGAGAGTTTGTTTATATGATTATTAACTAAATTTAAATATGAAACTACAAAATAAAATTTATTTGAATTCTCACTTTATCAAGCATATAGGGATTGTTGTCACCCTCTACAAAATTTGTTTTTAGTTATCAAAAGGGTGCAAAAGGGGAGAAAAGATTGCTTTCTAACAATATGTGGAAGTCTGAAAATGGACTTCTGGATTAGAAGATATGGCCAGTTGAAGTTCAGGAGTTTTGTTGCCTTTAAAAGGAAAGAAAGAAGAACATATCAAAGGTTTGGGAGCATGTTGCAAACCACAATCAGATTTTTCTGAAAGCAATAGCAGGGGAGGGTATAGAAAACCAGCGACTGTTGATCACCAATATTGGAGATCGGAGATCCAAGGCATAGTGTACAGTGCTTAACGAAGGTTCCAGCAATCTCGCATATCAACGATCACAAATGTTAGAAGACCAGTAATGAAGCAATCCTTGATATTGCAAATAAGAGATCGGAGGTCTCAACGATCTGGAAAAGTCCACTATAAAGAAATTGTGGGGAGAATAAAAGGCCGACAGTGTAAAATGCAAGGGATTGCCTCAAAAAACGTGATAAAGGAATTCAATGCAAAACTAAGAGTGGACAGGCCTTTTCTCTCTCCTCAAACTAGACATGTGGCAGTGATGATGTCACTGATCGGCAACCGACGATCGATAGTTGCAATGTGTTGTGCATCAAAAGGAAATCACCGATTGCGAACCTCCGATTGGGGGGCTCTGATAAAGGGGGTTGGCATATGGTCACAGGAGAGCGAGGAACCAAGGGTTAAGCATGAAAGGTGGTCGACGATCGGTGAAACTTGATATCGCATCACTCCAAGTTAAAGCCCTGATTTAGAAATGTTGACTGAGGAGCTTTGATATGTGGGCTATCGCATGGTCAAGAAGGACTTCATGAACCAGGGGTGGAGGATAGTTTACAAAGAAATGATAGCTTTGGGAGGAGTCTAAAGGCCTTAATGCCTTAAGGCTAAGCCCCTGGTCATAGTCCCTGGTCATATGATGAGAAATGTAATAAGGCGCTAAACCAAAGGGGGCCAAGGGACACCGAAGCTCGTTGTTTCGTAATGTTTTAAGAGTAAAATTCTTGATATAGTGATGCCCCGATAGTATGGTATAGGGATTTGTAAGTGGATGGGTCGGCAGATGAAACATAGATTGAAGGCATGGAGTAGTGGGAAATTGATATGGGTTGATCATGTTGAAATCTCTGTGACAAGAAACCCAGGATAACAATAGTCATGGGAATGGATTTGACTATTTCTCTTGCACAACTTTAGAGGGTAAATGGAGATACAAGACTCAGAAAGACTTAATGGCTCAGCATTGAGCTCCACTCAGTCATATTGTGAAGGACTTCCAAGACAATCTCTGGTTATGCTCTGGAACAAGCAAACACAGTTGATCGCTACCAACTTCAAAGAGTGGAGAAGTCAAGGAGTTAAGGGTAAGGTGATAGGAACAGACCAGGCAGTAGGAGAAGCACAGCAAGGTAAAGAGATGGCTCGATAAGGGGCAATATCAGAAATGGCATAGGTATACTTCATCATCTTTCCATTTTCCTTTTTTTTTTATTCTGTAATTTCTATTTATTTTCAAGAAAGGAATCAAATCCTTGGGAATCATTTCAAGTAGCAGATCATCATCGAGGCAGCTACTCAATGGGACAACAGGCCCTTAAATCAGATAGTTTATAATGTTCACGAAAGTTTTTCCTCTCCTTATAAAAGGGAGTAAGAAACACTTATCAAATGTTCAAAATCCTAAAGAAAGAACTACATGTTATTTTTGAGACTGTGTAACTTTATGATATGCATATTTTAGAATATTAAGGAAATGGTGGTGATTCCTCCTTCAAGTACTACAATCTGTTACCCCTCCGTTAAATTGCATTATTTTCATGTTTCCTCTTTGATTTCATGTAATCGTAGCTGCTAGAAATGTTTCATATGTTCTACAAATTCAATTGTATTAACTTGTTAATGCACGTATCTATATGGATCTCCAAGATTATATCTTTAATATTGCGCTCCATGAATCATCACACCCAATCCTCTTTCATCCATTATGTCTATCTTTAACTTAGATAAGTGTAGAATTCTTGATGCTTCAAGTTCGATGTGATGAGTGTAGAATTATTGACTCTTCAAGATCTATGTTCCAAGTTATTCTATCTCCTTATCTTCTCTCGTTTCTTTGCCAAATCTTATTAAACTGTAGGTCCTCGAACTACTCGGCCTCCACTAGTTTATACATATATTTATGTGAGTTTTCTATGTGAAGAAGTACTAGAAATACATGGCTTATGCCTTTAAATGAATGAACCAACCCATTTTGTTTATTATATATAAGAATATATATGTACAAATATATATGTGATGTCTCCAGTTTCCCAAGAATCATATGAGACATACAAAATCTAGATGTTTCAAGCACTGGTCTTCTAAGCAATCTAAGGCTATCTTTGGAAACGACAATAGGGATCAATTTTTTTAAAATGCAAATTATTTTTGAGTGGAAAATTTGAAAACAAATCTACATTTTAAAAGATTTGACCTCTTTTGACACTTTATATATAATTATATATATATATATATATATATATATATATATAGATATAGATATAGATATAATATAAATATATGATATAGATATAGATAATAGATATAGATATATATATATATATATATAATTATATATATATATATAATATATAATATATATATATATATATATATATATAATATATATAACCTGTCAGCTTTCTATAATATGTCTTATAGTTTTTATAAATTTATTTTTTAATGTGATATGTATAAATTTTATATATATGAGAAAAGAGTTTAATGTTTTTTATTAATTAATTAACAAATTTTAACATAAATGTCTCAAACATTAAGATGGATTTATATTAATTATAGTTATTATTATATTTTATATATATTTCACATTTTCATATAAAACAAATGTTTTTTATTTTTAATTTTATTAAAATTATAGTTTTTTTTAACATGTTTTTATTTTATTTTTAATATATATAGAGAGAGAGAAAGAGAGAAGAAAGATGTAGTGTTTGTAAAATGAAGTATTAGATTCAATAATGATTATGATTAACGTCCACTAAGATTAATATGGCCTATCAGACTTTAAAAAAAGTAGAAGAATAATTGAGATTCTTTAACATTTTAATCCTATGATTGAAAAGAAGGGAGAGAAGCCTTTTGAAATCATTGTAGTTTTGTTGACTTTACAATTCAACAAGTTCAGTATTGTGGCAAAGATTTTGAAAATAATAAAGATATAACATAGATTCAATTAAAAAAAAAATAGAGGTAATAAAAATATTTTTTTTGTAAGTTGAGATTTTCTTTTAAGTCATTTCAAAAGTACATCATGAGAAGCTTGATTGCAAAATACTTCTAGCCTCATTCCTACTGGACTTGTTGGCCAGAAGGTAGTGCAAAAAACCATTGACAACAACAAAAGGAAACTGAGAGACCACCTGTAGATAACCCAAACTAACCAAAAGAGTCCAAGAACCAAAATAAAACCAACAATCATCCTTGATCAACTACATTACTGGATCTAGAGCGTCTGGTCCATTGCTAGGCAATGGAGGAGGGTGAAAGGCTACATTCGCTTGAGCTTCCATATGTGTCATCCTACCTTCGAGCCAATCTGACCTCTCATGGATCCTTTTATGACTGTGACGAAGTGAGACTAGCCTATCCATCATGTGCCACTACTTGTGTTGAAATTTGCTCATGAATGCGAAAACCTCATTACAGTCATCATTACTGGTCTCAAGCTGGTTGCTCCACCGATGAGGTGACTTGACGAATCTGAGATTCTAGGAGTCAAAAAGGGGGGTAAATCTACTCTCTCTAGTGAATTGGCTAGTTCTTGGTTCACCTCTTCACCAAAATCCCAATGTTTCATGTAATGTATCCCACCTTTACCCCAATGTCAAATGCCTTTATGAGTGCATCCTCACTAACATTGCATATTCCTCTAGTTTACTAGTCTACTCTACAAGGAGAGAAGAAGGACTCTCCTGAACAGGCAGGACGGGAGGGTCACTCTTCAATTCATGAGACTGTATGGAGACGAGAAGAACATGAGTAGTATGATCACTAGCTCTTCCGGAACAAAGTGAGAAACTGGTGGTGAAACCATGTCGACACTCTTTTTGACCAATGGTTGGTTGAGAACAGACACAAAAGAGTCTCACTCAGGAAGATCAGGACGAACAAGAGATCAACCCAAGTCAATCTTTGTACCAACCGGGAGAGGGTTAGAAGAAAGCCTATGATAACCAACAAGGAGTTGGGGTTGAGGAGCTGTAAGGTTTTCCAAAACTTTAAAATATTTATCCATAAGAGGACAAAGGTGAAGAAGATTCTCTCCTTCACATAGCCTACAAGGGAATCTAATCTTCTCTCTCTTCTTACCATCGCTAGCCAAGAGTGTAGCATCAACATGATCTCTAGAGGTCGATGGGCATGGTCGATCCATATTTTGAGACCGTACCTATAAGACCCTAGGAATGTCAGGACAGTCTCGGAGGAGATTGTCACCCTTACACAGCCTGCAAGGGAAGTTGACCTTCCATGGAGGATCAGAAGTTTTGTCTATGGGAGGTTCATTTGGAGTAATAGCCGCATGGTTAGCCTCTCGCTTATTTGACTTCTTCTTCTTCATCTTCTTCTTCTTCTTCTTCTTCTTCTTCGTAGCCTCCTGATTACTAGATTTGAAACTTTCACCAGAAGAAGTAGAAGAGGAAGGTGAAGAAATAGGGGAAGAAGGCAAGGGTCAACCTTAAAATCATCGTGACGTGATTTGAATGAAGGAGACGGCGTAGGAGTTGGGACATTTGGGATCACTAAGGTCAAAAATAACTAGACAGGTAAACCAATGGTTAACCCAAGGAGGGACAACATTGCCATATAAGGAGCACCAGCATTTCCTAAAGAAGGAAAAGGACCATGATTCCCATCTGAAGGGAACCCTTGACCTGTGGACTCCAAAAATGTTGCCATTGCAACTGACACTAAAGAATTACTAAGGAAGATAACTTTTACCAAGAATATTTCATGGGAAGTTAATTTTATGACACTGAAACAAAACTTTGCCTTTTAATGTTTTAAGAATCGAGAAAAGGATGAAAGTGACTCTATCACTTCCGATTGGAAATGAGCTCAAAAGGACAAGTTCTCAAACGATATTTTAAGTTTAATGAGTCAAAAATACCAAATGACTGCTCTGGAACTCTAAGAAAAAGGTTTACCAGACAAATCGTAAAACTACATATACACCTTGGTAGTAATATGAAAGAGAAATGACCAAGGACTTCTTGTACGATAGCTGATCTTCCTGAATGTTGTTTCTGGTGTGTTACGATTTGTAAGGCGGCAGACTCGGCTTCTAATGGATGACAGGATTGCAACCCAGTGGGGTTTGCCATCATATACGGGATGGTACAAGGAGTACAAGTCCGTACTAGCACTTATCGAATCAAAAAAGGAGTAATCACCCAACCTTAGTGAAAACAACAACCACTAGGTTTAAAGATGCTGAAACACGTCTCTAGCCTAGACCTCTAGATGTGAGCATTAAGTTTCAATGCTTCCTTGGGTAAATTCAATGAACTCTAATGGATGATCTTGAATTAGGTATCAGTTTCAAGGCCCTACCGAATGTATCTTCAAAAACTCCTAAAATGTGCCAACTAAATGAGAAAAGAAACCATTCCTTTTCAATGAACAACTAACTAAAGAAAAGTGAGTGGTTCATTTCAAAGCAATCAAAGCAACAAGCAAGCAAATGCAAGAATGGTACTTTTTGTTATTTCACAAGAAAACTAATCAAGAGGAAAGAGAAATGCTTCTATCTTTCACTAACTTGCAAGTAATTTAATTAAGAAATGAAAAATACATCCTTTTCTTTTCAACGTCTAAATGTCAAGAATTTACTAAAGCAAAAGATTGTGCTCATTTCCCAATGAAAAATGAATGTGATACTTTGGTTTTTCGAATAGATGACAAGAAACCAAATGCAAAACTCAAAAAAATCCTAGTTTTAAGTACTTTCCAAATGAACTCATTCAATAAGTAAAGAGAAACATTCCACTCAAAAACTAATCAAAGACTCAAAACAAAGAATATGTTTCTTTTTGCAAAAAACTTGAAAGCTTTCTAACTGACGAGGAAGCAATTTGATCTATGCCGAAGTGATGGAAGGAAACCAAACAAACAAGACTTGAAAGTTTTGATAACCAACTTCACATACCAATCAGGAAGATGAAAGAACAATCAATAAGGAGAAACCTCAAACAAAGCAAGGGATCATTTCAAACACAGCTCAAAGGTCCAAATGAACAAGTAACCCAAGAAAAAGCTAATGCTTCAAGAAACCCTAAGGTAAACATATCACACAGTTCAAAAGAAGAAGTCTCAAGGGAATGAAACCAAGAGTCAAGTAATCTAGCAAACAAAAATTTGACACACAACAAATAGGCAGAAGACAAGCTCAGAAACACACTGGCCAATCAGCAAATAGAACTTCAAAATTAAAACCTACAGGAATCTTCTCGAGCTTCAAACTAACAACATGCGTTGACAATGAAAAGTTTCACCCCCCTAACTAGCTACTTTGTGACGTCATCGCAAGAGTACACCAAACAACAGTGTCAAGCCTATTTCAGAGCCCTTCATGACTATGAGGCGATTTAATCGTGCCAAACAGTAGATCGCGCAACTAATTAGATATAGTGGACGCGATTATCTTTGCGGCTGTCATAAAATAAAAGGCGACGACCCCAAATCAAAGGAAAAAATTTAAAAAATAAGCTAAGAAAAGGCCAGACCTATCACTTATGATAGAGGGAAGACTACCAAGAGTAGTCAAACAACCCACAATATGGAGATTTTTACCCAGAAAATAAAGGAGACAATAAACAAGAAAAGCAAAATAAAATCAAGAGACAAAAGACAAAGGTCCCCAGTATGGTCTCCAACTTGTGATGCAGGCAAGTTCCCTCTACAGATAGAGGCAACCCCTCTAGCCCTATAGTGGGTCTAGTCATAACAAAGACAATATCAAAGCAAATTCGCTTAGATAGTTGATGTCTTGAAGGCCTACCTTCAAATCCTCATTTGATGAAGTTCTCGTTTTGTTGCTTGAGCTTTCACTCTGATCACTTTTCACTAGTAGAAAATGAGCAATTAGTGACTAGGTGACTAAAAAAGTTAGTCAACACAACTTTTTCAAGTGAAATGCTACAAAAAATGAGCAATCTTAGGTGACCAAACTAAAAACGACTAACGTAAATCACTAATTTAGTCACAGGTTAAAATATGTGACTAGCTAATAAGTAATACAAATAGAAATGACTAACATGAATGACTAATTTAGTCTAAGAAAAAATATACAACTACCTAACAAGTACTACAATAATATGAATCAGTTTTTTATGTTAGTCATCTTAATTGCGTCAAGCAATCTAAACTTACAAGTGATAGGGGATTGAAAGGTTGTTAAATATTGGTTGAAAGGTTATCCTTCCTTAAACACTTCTTCATCCTCACATGGTGTATAGGTGAGTCAACTTTGCACTATGTATCTCTAATAATTTGCAATTTTAAAAATATGTTTTTCAATAAAATATATAGATATATATATTTTATGTATTTTCTAAAAATCTATTCATTGAATCTAATTGGATCTAGTTCTAATTTGAAATTAATTTAAAGGGAAATTTAATTTTTAAGACTATAATATCAAATAAAAACTACTTTAATTTCATATTAACCAACCTACATCCATCTTAACCCCAGATCTATCAAGCGTTGAGAGGGGTCCAATCTCTTGAGGTGCAAACTTTTTTTTCTAGTGCAAAACTTGAGGAAATGTTTTCGCCCCAAGCGATTGGATCCCTCTCGGCAATTGATAGTTATAGGGTTAATATGGATCTAGGTTGGTTATATAATACTATATAATATCTATATTTCTATCTGTGTCTCTCTGTTATTCCTTCTCTCTATCTCACCCCCCAAACATACACACACTCTCTCTCCCTCTCTTCCCCTTCTCTGTCTATCTCTCTCTTCCCCTTATCTCCCTCTCTATCTATATCCTTCTCTCTATTCCCCCTCCGCTCTCCTCTCTCCCTCACTCTCTCTCCATGACTCCCTTGTCACTCCCTCTCTCTCTCCACCTTTCTCCCTCTATGTTTTTCTTGTTCCCTCCCTCTCCTACCCCCTCCAATTGCATATCTCTCTTCTCATCTATATCTTCCTTCCTCTGTATCCCTTATCTCCCACCTCCCTTTATCTCTCCCCCCGAAATCATTCTCCCTCTCTCTCTCTCTCTTCCATCCAACTCTATCACTATCTCCCCCCCTCCCTATCCTTCTCCACCTCTATGTCTCCATCTCTCTCCCTTCCCCTTCTCTCCCTATCTTTGTCCTCTCCTCTTCTTTCTCTTCCCTCCTCTCCTCTCTCACTCACTCTCTCTCCCATCTCACTCCTCTCTCTCTTCTCCTCTATCTCTCTATGTCTTTGTTCTTTCCTCCCTCTCTCTCCCACTCCAACTCCATCTCTCTCTCTCTC
>APFE030184993.1:33870-50534 GCA_000404065.3 Pinus taeda
TGCACCCAGTGTTTAATGTGGACTGCCTTCAGCCATACTTTCCACCATTACTAAACACATCTGACATTACAGAACAACTCACACCCACAGAGTTAAATCCATATTGCATGGAACAAGCTGCAACTGATCAGATCATGGACACACAAATCAAGCACACTCACCAGTAGAATATCCAATTGTATCAAGTTGCCAAAGCAAGCTAACTCCTTCACCAGGGCAAGTGGCTCACTAGGGACCAAGTTCAGCAGAAGCTTCCTCGTCTCATGGAGGAACTCAGCGCAATGGGGACCATTGCTTCCTAAGGGGGGAGGAATGATCTAGGTGGATATTGGTGGCCACCCGCCATTTCCACTTGGACCCCCACCATTTCTTCTTTCAGTTTCCTTAATTGTAGCACAGTTTACTAATTTTAGTAGATTTTTGGGTCCTAAACTTCCGGAGCCGTTTTGAGGCCCTAAACGACATTTTTTCATAAATTTGTTGCCAACAATTTTTTTTGTCTAAAATCGTCTTTTTCGTCGTAGCCTCAGAGAGATCTTTCCAATGGGTTATCATGCACGTCAAATGGAGATAATATGACCAAGTCACGACCCCGGGAAGTTGGCTATCTAACTCACCCCAACAGGGCCCATAAACTCTTGGTGTTACATCTCCTCGAGTTAGGGTTTTGGTTGTTTAGTGTTTGATATTATTATTCAATAATAAAAAAGGCCCTTGAGCCTCATTGTAAGGATTTCAGAGGCATGTAGCCACCACATCTCTTCTCAAAGATAAGCTACCATAGCCCTAGCTGGTTTACTTCCATTTCTGTTTGTAAGCATATTTCAGTATTTTACATTAATGAAATGAAGTATTATTTCTATCACATCTCTGTGTTTATGGTTATCTCTGTAATTTGTTGCATTCATGTTTAAATCTAGATCATAGAAACTACTAAATGATTTGTTTATATAATGAATATGAAAATACCAAAAAAAGATAAATGACTACTGCAAATGATAAATTTGTATTATTAAATGATGACTAAATTTTGCATATATATGATTATTAGTGCCAATTTGCAACATGTTATAACACAACTAAAATTTAGTCATATTTCTTTGGTCATTAATTGGTGTTATCGAGGATTCATATAGTAATATATTTTGTTATATATTTGGTCATTGAGAGTGACAATTAATGACTAAACCAATGAAAAATTAATGACCAAATTTATGACTAAATATACTACCAAATGGTAAAATTGAGGAAACCAATTAATGACTAAGCTAAAAATGACTATAAGTTGGTCATGTTATAAGATACTGTAAATTAGCTACTATTGGTCAGTGACTAAAAAATGGTCGTTTATATGCAAATTTTGTTATCTTTTGAATAAATAATTAGTCATTTTGTACTAGTGTTTGTACCTGAAAAGAACATACAAAGAGCAACAACGAACATAATAGAATATGACAAAAATGATCTACTTAAAGGGTCGAGAAACTTCAAGCTATCAATATGCAATTTGACACAAGATATAGGAAATAAATTGTTGATTTCTATTAATATGAACTGAAGTAAAACTTACAACCATGCCTTGAAGTTGTAGGTCTCCTTGAAGGGTCTTGCCAGTATGCTTCCACAAGTATTCAATCATGAATTGTCTCCCAAGAAGATTAGTAACTCTCTCTCCTACCCAAAAGGTAAAATTATGATGCTAGAACACTGATACAATCAGGCCAAATCCACACAAAACTATCCCAGGCTAAGTTACATTAGAGGCTACTTCCAAAATCTATAAATATAGGCAAAAACTCTCTCCAAACTCTCCCCACTAACTCCAACTCTTTTGAACTAGCTGATCTCAGCCATGAAGGAGATATTTATAGGAGGAGGAACCTCCATAAGAGATGTGAGAAAGAGCTTATCCCTTTGGGAGGTTGCACAAAAGGTGGAACAACCATCCCAAAGGAGAGAGTTGAGCTCATCTGATCCAAAAACCAACCCTAGGACCGTCCATTGACAATTTGTTAAAACAAACTCACCAAAAATAACTCGTCACGAGTGAAACATAGGGAAAGAGTGACGACATCACTAGGCTTAGTTCAATCTTGGCCATCTTCGCAGGTAGAATAATTGATCACCCACGACGACCCAAGGACAAAGCTTAAAAAGGGACTGCACCAGGAGTAATAAATTGAGGTATTCTTCCTGAGATGACAAGGAAGACACTGGCACATATTTTTCAACATGACACAAATTAGATGTCAATAACACAAACCAGAAGTGTCTGGGATCAGGGAATGCGGGGTCGGTGAAAAAATACTATGTAATAGGGTGTTTGTAGTCCCTACAACAGGAGGACCAAATCATTAACTATATATGGGAGATATTGTTATATGTTGGAAGATTTAACCTTGCAGAATCCTTTTAACATAAAAGTATATTTATGTCATTCTTGCACTTATATCCAACCATAATGGTCTTGTATGTAATATTTTGATATTTCTCTATTCCAAAACTTATCTTATACACATCCTTTTATTGGGAATCATGATTTTTGTTAGACAAAAACCCATAAGCGTTAGTCAATGATCGCATTCCCAGAGATGAGGATACACCATAGACAATTACTCCATGTTGTGAAACATATGAGGAGCCTTGGTTTATCCATTGTCCAAGAATCTCCCCCCCAACGCAAGCTACAGGTGTTTTGAACTCGATACCTTTGGCTCTGATACCACTTGTTGGGAATCACGATTGTTGTTAGACCCAAACCCATAGGTGTTTGTCAATAATCACATCGACAAAGATAAGGATCCATGAGAGGTGATTAATCCATGTCATGAAGCACATAGAGAGAAATGGTTTATCCGATGTCCAACACCTTTTATACTACAATGATTGCAATGGTATTCCTACTTTTTCACTTGAATTGTTCCACTGCTACTTGTAGATAACTCACCTATTATCAATCTTTTTACTTTCATGAACTTGATAGCTACATTAGTTTTTTGGCATTCATAACCAAGTCCTTCATTTCTTGGCCTTACACATATTTTTATAGGATTTTGGATACCTTTACCATTTTTACTTAAACCTTTCCCATCAAAATCGATGTTATTCAAAAGTTTCAAACCAATTCATGTTATGTGCTTTTCAAAACAACCTACTTCATCATATTCAATAAGAGATTAACATTTAGAAATATCACTAGGATCATTATTTTGAGCCTCTTAGAATGAGAGAGACACATTAACATAATTATCATCAACCAAATGAAAAGTATCACAAGAACTATCAACCTTCCAAATTAGGTCACTTGTATCACAAATTCCATCATACTTTACTTCCTTTTGTTTTCACTATTTTACTTCACTTTTGAGTGCCAACACATAATTTCCTTTTCCAATAACTCTTGTTGCAATGGTTCTATCAATTAATTATGTTGATCTTAAATTTTGAAAAAATATTCTACTCATTGATCCAATATACCAACATTTTCTCCAATACATTGATGTGTTGTGTAGCGAGAACAACAAATTCATGGTATATTTTATTATCTCATGATCTCAATTCTGCAACTTTTCTCATTACAAAATTATTTTACTTATGTAACCTGTTTATTTCTTGCAAAACATCGTCAAAATTTGTTGTAGAAATTTAATTTCATTATCAACATTTTGAAAACATTTTCCTTCCTTACTCATTTTTTAAGTTGGGATTTTCTAGAGTGCTCTTTCCTTCCAAATAAAATCTCTATAGTTGGTTATCTTGCTGATGAACCAATTGAAACCTCCCACACCATGTCTACTTTGAGGAATTTTCATGGGTTACGAACAATATGGCTCCTTATGCTCCTTTGGCCATATCATCCTTTGGCCCCATCACTATGTAGTTCCAACGAAATTCAAATTAAAATGATCAACAAATTGCTCCCAAAAAAAATTAAAATGCCTTTGGAAACTTCACTTTAATGGCCAATCTTTAAAAAAAATTGCCATTGAAATATAATGGCCAAACTTGTATCATGTGAATTTATTTCATCCATATACAAACACCCTTCAAATAAATGCAATCCTCTAGAACTACTACATTAACATTTTTTATACCCCTTTATATTTTTCATTAACTTTGAACTCCATTTTTTTATACCTACTAATATAAAAACCCTTTAGCCCCTAATATATGCCAAATATATTATGTCATTTTTTCCTCAATATATATCCCCCAATATGAACACACTTGGTATGGTATTGCTCCCCCAGCGAAGCCCGCATGATTTGCGCAAATCTTGATCCCACAATGCTCTAGTATGACTACAATATCGCTTATGATGCTCCATGGTTGTGCACATATATCACCATAACTTTGTGCCCTATTTCTTAGAAACTAATTATACTCAATGGATACCCTATAGCAACAATTTCATCAATCTCCATCTTTCACACCTAAGCTTATATTTTAAAATGCATTTGCAATCCACTACTCCAACAACCCCTACAAAGATCAAGAGCCCCTCACTCTCATTCTTTAAATACTAACGCGTTAATAGAACATTGTTCTCCTTGCAACAATTTGTCCCCACATTAATGGTAGCAACAAAAATCATAACTAAGAATTCTCATTAATCTCTCATTCCACATAGTGATCTATAATTTGGAATTGTTCTAAGCAATCCACAACTCTATTTCACATACATTGCCAAGAAAAAAATAGTAGCAAAAAGTAATTCCTCGCGCCCTCTTCCTCCAAATACTCAACACTCAATTATTTTCTTCCTTCCCCCCCGCACTGCCCTACCAACACATTCTTGCTTCAACTTTGAAAATATTGGGCTTTGGAATTGATTGTGATAAAATTTGATCTCTATAGATCTTGGCTTTACTTTCTACAACATATATCTACATGTTAATGGCCTTTGTGGTCTAGTATTTTGTGTTTCTAGTCACCCATAGGTGCCCATGCTCTTATACCAAAGAAGAAGAAAAAAGGAAACAACATAAGATAACCAAACTCTCATCAACAAAGAATTATTAAATGTGATCTATAAATAATAATATCCCATGTTCATAGCAATGGCATATGTGCAAGAGATAACTGCAACCACATATTACAGAACTAGATGAGGATCACACCTAGGTGGGTTTACAACTCACAGTTACATTGGAAAACAATACTTTCTAGAAGAATACATTGGAACATTGATGATCTAGAAGAATGCATTGGAACAATACATTTTTCTCATTAACTCTAACACGTCTTACCATATAAATTAAATTAATGATAATTCATATTTGTAATCATGATATTATAGATTTTTCTTATTTAAATTTAGTTAATAATTGTATAAAAACTCATCACATACAAAAGAAAAAAAACTATTTTCCTAAGCTTTCTATGGAATCTATACTATGCATATCACTAAAATTAGAAAATATGAAAATAGAACTAAAAAAGGAATATATTTATATAGAGACATAATATATTATTTATACACAATATAAAATAATAATATAAAAATTTAACTTAAATCTATTCATTTATAGAATTGTTTTTGAGATTTTTTTTAAAGTAACGATTACATTCTATTACGCACAATTGCTAACTTCATAGAAACAACGATACTTTCTAGAAAAATACATTGAAACATTGATGATCTAGAAAAATACATTGGAACACTAATGCATTGGAACGATACATTTATCTCATTAACTATAACACATCTTACCATATAAATTAACATAACGATGATTCATATTTGTAATCATAATATTTTATATTTATTTATTTAAATTTCGTTAATAATCATATAAAAACCTTAATAAATAACAAACAAACAAAAACTATTTTCCCAAAAGTTATATGGAATCTCTCCTATGTATATCACATTAAAAATAATAAACTATAAAAAATAAATTATAAAATTATGAAAATAAAACTCAAAAATATATTTTTATATAAAATGTAAAATTTATACATAATATAAATAATAAATTTAAAAATACATAAAACTCGTTCATCTATAAAATGTTTTTGAGATTTTAGAAATAATTAATTTTAAATTATGTCTAAATACACAATTAATTTTATATTTTTTTAATTAAATATTTTTTAATAATTTTTATTTATTAAATAATTCTATATAATTATATTATTATCTAATATTTTGTTTTTTTAATATTTTTTTTAATACTTTATTTACAAAAGTATGCATTCTGATCCAATCACTTAAAACATATTATTTTTATAATATTAAAATATCATAAAAATTAGATAAATAATCTTTCTTAATAAAACCTAGATAGTAATAACACGTACTTTATATATTCTTCAGTGAAAGAGTTCTGAGGCTCAGTGAAATAGCTAAAAACATGCTCTATATATTCTTCTCATATATTCTTCGATGAAAGAATTATGAGGCTCGGTGAAAGAGTTAAACATGTGCTCTATATATACTTCGGTGAAAGAGTTCTAAGGCTCAGTGAAAGAGTTCGGTGAAAGAGTTATGAGGCTTGGTGAAAGAGTTAAACACATACTCTGTATATACTTCGGTGAAAGAGTTAAACACGTACTTTATATATTCTTCTCATATATTCTTTGGTGAAAGAGTTTTGAGGCTCGATGAAAGAGTTTAAAATGTACTCTATATATTCTTTGCATATATTCTTCGGTCTGTAGGCTACGGTGGGCACCGACAGTCTGCAGTCAGGTTTGCTGATATTGGGTGCACACATTCCTTATCTTTTTCTTTTTCTAATACATATTTTCTCATATAATTTCAAGTATGAATATTTCACCACAGTTACAAAAGATTACCAAGGGCAGACCTAGCATAGTTACTCTACAAGGCCTTTATGAGTATATAGAGTCTTTAGAGAAATGTAGAGAAGAAAGAGAAGCCAAGCTACAAAAAGAGTTAGAAGCCATGCTGGAAAATAAATTTGCATCTCTTGAAGACACGATCCAAAAACAAATAGAAAATAAAATAGAACTACTGGAGAATAAAATGGAGGCAATGGAGACTAGATTGCAAGTTATAGAAAAAGAAAACCAAGATACTAACCAACCATCTCTTCGGCAAGGAGATGTTGATACTTTAGAGAGTCTTAAAATGAAAGACATGATTAAAGAACTAGAAAAAAAAAGTTAATAGCCGCCTCACCTTAAATAATGTGGTAGATAAGTTAGATATCAAACCAATTAAAGATGAAATGAAAAAATTAATAGAATTAGACCACGAAGGTAACAAAAGGACCTTGAACCTTATAATCTTCAGTTTAAAAGAGGAAGTAGATGAGGATACTTTAGCCTTAGCCTAGATAGAAATACATAATAGATTACAAATTGAAACAGTGTGTCTCACAAAAGCAACAAGGTTGGGGAAATTAACCGAGAATAAAGGATGACTAATCTGCATAAAGGTGAGCTTCACTGATCATAAGCACGACATACTTAGTAAAACCTCAAGTCTAAAAGGAACGGGAATATTCATAAATGAAGATCTCATTCCAGAAAATCAAGCAGAATTAAGAAAAGAGATTCAAAAGGTAAAAGAAGCTAGAAAGGAAGGAAAAATGGCAATAATCAAAAATAGAAAATCCTTTATTCGAGATAGAAACCAAAAATATAGTAATCAATAGCAATTAAACATGCTCCGGATCCTTTCTTGGAACTGTCAGGGCATCCCATGGAATAAAGGCCCCAAGCTAAGTTGGATTTCAAATGATGTTGATATTATTTTGCTTCTTGAAACTTGGGAGCACGAAGAATCTAAGGTCCCTAACATAGATGGCTTTACGTTATGGTCTACCTAGAACAAGCGATCCTCCTGTAGAGGAATTGGGGGAATAACTTGTTACATTAAGAAGAACATCTCCCTCCATGCTAGGATTTTTAAAAACGACCCTCACAACCAATATAGTTGGATAGAGATTAGTGACATTAATAATAAAAAGTCCTACATAGCAATATGTTATTTTCCCCCATCAATTCTACATTCTATAAGAAGAAGAATCTAGATAAAACTAATCCTTACAATGGTTTAGAGAATGATATTTCTAGCCGAAGGAATGACGGTAATATCCTTTTAATAGGTGACTTTAATGCTGGAACTTCAAACAACCAAGCTATTATTCTAAGAAATCAGTCCAACCCTATTCGTCTTTGGTTAGATGAAGACCCTACTCTGGCTAGTAGGTACAAAAGGAGCTCTGAAGAACTCGGGGAATTTTTTTTTGGGTCAAAGCTACTCAAGCTCTATAGTGCTCAAGATCTCATAATTTGCAACGGTCTAAAGAAGTGGCTCAATTCCAACAAGATGACCTGCATCAATGGACTTGGTAGCAGCGTGGTAGCCTACGTTATTTCCGATCTCCCATTATACAACAAAATAATAAATTTTGACATCTTAAATGACCATGAATCTGACTCTCATCATAGGCCTTTACTTATAACTCTCAATTTTGTCATGCATAGAGTTCCCACAGAAAATAATACTTACAGCTAAAAGAACTCAATATTTGATAGAAATAAAAATGATCTCTTTCTAGATGAATTAAAAACTAATTTGCTTCCTTTATCTAGTATATACAACATAGAAGACCTCTATCATAATTTTACTACAACCCTCTCATATTCTATCAACAAGTTCTCAATTGAAGTTTCAAATAATAAAAGAAATAGAAAAACCAATCCATGGTATGACAAAGATTATAAAAGTGCGAGGAGAGAAATTAAGGAAGTTTTTGATGAATCTCTTAAAATGGACAAGATAAAATATACAAAGCCCTAACTAAAAGGAAAAAGATGCAGTACATTCATCAAAGGTAGGAGAATCTCTTACACCTCTCTAAGGTAGCTCCTAAGAAATTTTGGAGGTAGATTCTAACTAGGAAGACTAAAGATAATAATAATAAAATTGCTCTTCACGATTGGAATTCTTATCTTAAAAAGCTTTATGAATCTCCAAATGTCATGGATAATTTGGAAACCCTGTTCACAACGAAAGAAGTTTTCTCTTTAGAAGACATTAAGTTTGGGGTTAATCACCTCACTAATGGGAAAGCTAAGGAAATTCAAGGTTACCAGGTGGAAATCTTAAAAATTGGAGGTCATGTCCTCATCCCCCACATCCACAAGCTTTTCAATCAAGTAGTAAAGCAAGGGTTCCCTAAACCATGGACTGAGAGCCTCATTATCCCTATTTTTAAAAGTGGGGATACAAATAACCCCTCTAATTATCGGACAATTATGATCAGCCCTCTCTTAGCCAAGTTATATGGTAGTATTTTGGAAAAGAAGTTAAGCATATGGCTTGAAAGTGAAGGTAAGCGGGCTAAAAGCCAAGAAGGTTTTAGAAGGCATCATTCAACAATAGACCGCCTTGTTAAGCTTAGGATCATTGCAGAGGAATGTTGTAATAATAAATCCAATTATTTTGTTGCTTTGTGGACTTTAGAAAGGCTTTCGATATGGTTCCTAGATACAACCTTTGGAATAGATTAGAAAAGCTAAAGGTACCTCTCGAGTTGAGAGCTACCACTATAAGATTATACGAGAATGTAATTGCCAAGCTAAAGAGCAATGAGGGGTGGTCGAAAGATATTAAGTGTAACATCAGAGTTAAACAAGGTTTCCCCCTTTCCCCTACCCTATTTGGCATTTACATCAATAAGCTCGAAGGCTTTTTAGAGGAAGCAGGATGTGATGGCACAATCTTAGCTAGGATAGTCATCATCCTTCTTCTCTATGCTGACGATATTTGCTTTTCGCAAGGTGCCCATTTGATCTTGATAAGCAACTCAGGCTTCTTAAGGATTTCTGCTCTACCATGGGTATGACTATTAACACTAACAAAACAAAAGTTATGATTATCAAATCCAAGAAGGACACTTACACTAATTTTATGTATGACAATAATAACTTGGAGTAATTGTATTCTTACAAGTACCTAGGAATTAATATTCATCACAAGCTCAACTAGAACCAAAGCATTGAGAAAAGGATTAATGGGGGGTGGAGAGCTTATTTTGGTCTTGAAAATAATTGTAAAACAACAAACCTCGTAATGTGGGATAAAAAGAAGTTACTCTTTGAAACTTTAATCACTCCTGTTATCTTATATGTCTGTGAGGTTTGTGGTTCTAGCATCTCCAGAGAGTCATGGAGAAATATTGAGCAAATCCAGAAGCGTTTTATAACTTATAACCTGAAAATTAAAAGTAATACACCCTATCCTATTCTCCTTATAGAAGCAGGTCTTTCCCCTATTGAGAGCCTAGCTATGATTAGGTTTCTGCTATACAAGCACAAAAGCAGGTCTTTCCCCTATTGAGAGCCTAGCTATGATTAGGTTTATGTTGTACAAGCACAAACTCAATAACATAGACGATCATAGACTTCCTAAGCTAGCTTTAGATTCCGGCCAAAACCACCTAAGGCTCAATCGGGGGTGGAATAAAGACATAAGGGCTTGGTTAAACTATTGGGAGATCAACGAGAATGATGCATTAAAACATAAATAACATTAAAGATATTGTTACTTCTAAGTTCAAAGAAAAAAATGTGGTGTGAGAAAGATTTAGTGGCTAAAAAGAATTAAGTTATTGTAAGAAGGTCATCAACGCCACCCTAGAAGATCAAAAGTGTCTCTCTATTTTAACTAGCTCAAAGAAGAAGATTAATATAGCAAAGATTAGAACGAATTCTCATGAGCTCCATAGTGAAACAGGTCGTTGGGCAGTTCCTAAACCGCCATGGATGGAAAGGATTTACCATATATGTGAGAATAGGAACATCAAGGATGAAAACCACTTCCTCTTAGAGTGCCCCGCATACAACCACATTAGATCTCAATTTCACAATATTTGTTACAACACTGACCTTCCTAGCCTTTTACAATGTCAAAATTATAGTGAGCTCGTGAGGCTTCTCTCCAAGCTTTTTGAGCATAGGAATAAAATCTTAAATCAAAATAAATAATTTATTTCTTTCGGCCCGATAGACCAATGTTTCATCATCATCATCATCAATTACTATTTGAAAACTTATATAATCTAAATAACCTTCGTAGATCATCATCATCATCAAAACTTATATAATCTAAATAACTTTCGTAGAATATCAAATATATATAAATTAAAAATACCATAAATTTAAATCCAAAATAAATTAAACTTAAATAATAACATTAATTAAATATTGTGTTTAATTATTACATAGGTTGTGTTCATCATCATCATCATTCATATAGGTTGTGTTTGTTCACCACCACCACCACCACCACCACCTCCTAAATAACTTTCGTAGAATATAAAATATATATAAATTAAAAAATATCATAAAATTAAAATCCAAAATAAATTAAACTTAAATAATAATGTTATTTAAATATTGTGTTTAATTATTACATAGGTTGTGTTTAGTTAGAATATAAGTCTTTTTCTGTCATAGATAATGTGTTTAGTTAGATCATGTCTTTTTTTGTACAAGATATGTTGACAATGCTTGTCCTTTATACGCCATGATTTATTGAATTGAAATAAATATTGTTGTTAGTGCTTGTGTTTTACAGCACACTTTATTCGAATTTAGTTCAAAGATGGATGCTTAAAATATCTAAGATCAATATTAAAAATACATGTTTGTGCTATCGTAAAAAGTGTTTATGGTATTTATAGATAGTTTTAACTGAAATGTTAAATGGGGAAATAAATTTAAAAAACTATAATAATAATTAATAATATTTAATTAAATTTGAGGTTGATAATGATGTTTAATATTTATTAATTATTTTTGTTTTTGTTTTAGGAAAGGTAAAGAAATATTTGATTTGTTTTATATTTTAAAATTTTTAAGATAAAGGTTTACTAATTACTTTAGTTTTGATGATTTAAAATGTGAGGGAGATGGGTATTGTAACAAATATTTTGAAATTGTGATTAATGTGGGTGCATGCAAAATATTCTAAAAGAAAGTGCTTTTCATTTTTAAGTTTTTTAGTGCTTTTAGTGTCACAAAGATGACAATTTCCTTCCAAGTACAATGTTTTAGGAATTGCCCATTGCTCTATTTGACTATGGGGCTTGTTAGATTTTATTATTATTTTCACCATGTTGATTTTCTTCTTTACACTAGTCAAAACATAGAAATACTTTTGATTTTTTAGATTAGGGTTGTTCACTTCTTTATAATATCTTTATTTTATTTTATTCTCTAATTGTTTATTGCATCACAATTTCTCCTTAAATTGACATGCACAATATATTTTAATATTATCATTATTAGTGCCCTCTTTATTTATTCCCTAGTAGTCTAGCCAACACTTGGCATCTTTATGCCAACCCTGATGTAGTCTAAACACGACATCTTAATGTTGACCCTACTTTAGCCATAGGCGGTTTTGATTAGGGTTTGAAACAATGTTAGGAAGTCTTTTGTCTTCCATGTTGTTTAACTTGTTTTTGTACAACAGGTACTTAGTTATATCCATGCACATAAATTTTAGTTATGGCTATAAGAATGGAGCTTATGTTGCCTTGAATAGCATCCTTGCGACCTCTCAACATTACTAGATTTTTTGTAGTTGCCTATCATTTATTTGTATATTTGCACATTACAAAGTTAAAGGAAAACTGAAATCTCAATACTGCCTATAATAATTAACCTTTGTTTCTCGATCAAATCTCTAAAGCCCAAAAAAAAATTCTAACTATATTTAGAATAGTCTAGACAAATACCATATAAAAATATACTTTCTAAGTAAAACAAACGATATCATAGAAAATTGAAATAACAAATCCTAAAAAAAACACTATATATAAATATGCCACCAAAAAATAAAAAAATAATTCCTTCCATACCCAAAAAAAAAAAACCTCTATTTAATTTGAGCCAAAGCCAAAATGGTAGCAAGCACCCATAAAAATAGAATATCATAGAAAAATTAAAACTCATACCAACCTAAAATAGACCTCTTATGAGAGATAAGGACCAATTTAAGATTCCCTAAACCTAAACTTGAGATAATCCCAATGATATACCTAAACATAGACTTGAATAATCGCCAATGAGAAAATTGGAGGTAAGGTGGCAACTTACTTGTCTTTTAGAAAAGAGCAAAACCATGCACACTAGCCAAATCAAATAACCAAAACTTCCCCAGGCAAAGTTTGAACTGGTCAGCCATAGCCTCTACATTAGAAATCCAAATCTCATAGCCATTATCCCATAGCGTTGAGGAGGAATACCCCTCGTAGATTCAAAATCATAAGCATCTCTCAAGCCTAAGAATCTACCCAAGTGTTAAAGTTCATGAGTTGAGGGGTGAGGTCTCTTCTCATTGCAAACATTGTCACTATGACGAGCTTAACTTGTGATTTTTGATGTACCTTATTGCATGTTTGAAATGTGCCATGTGCCTTTTTAATTGGTTGCTAGAGAATTATTCTCCCATGGATCCGATGGAAAAAATTCACTCCAATGAGATTTTGCTTTGCTCGGTGGGTAGTATTCAGAACCATATGTTTTATTATATTTTTTGAATCCCCCTTATAATTAATTTTTGAATATCAAGATAGATTTATTTTAATATTAAGTACCGAGAAATTAAATCTTTTATTATACAAATTTAAGTTTGAATGTAAAATTGAAGGAAAAATTTACACTTTTAGAGATGTGATTTCCATAGACTCTTCATAACTTTATAGTTAAGATGTATATAGAAATTTCACATTTCTCAATATAATATTTTTATTTTTAATTATATCAAAGTCATCATACTACATATAACTACAAACATATGCTCATGACTTTTTTCTTTAACATATTTTATAATTTTTATAATTTAATTTTTACTGTGATATAGATAGGATAGCATATGTGTTTAAAAAAAAATTATCCTAAAAAGATAAGTTTTATATATTTATTAACTAAATTTAAATATGCATTTTTGAAATATTATGGTTATAAACACGAATCATCATTATGTTAATTTATAAAATAAGATGAATTTATTATTTAATATTTTATATATAATTCAATTTTTACATATAGAAATATTTTTATTTTAATCCTATTATAATACTCATAATATATATAGTTACATTTTTTTGACATGTTTTATTATTTCTTATTATTTTTTTAGAGAAAAAAATGAGAGTTTGTTTATATGATTATTAACTAAATTTAAATATGAAACTACAAAATAAAATTTATTTGAATTCTCACTTTATCAAGCATATAGGGATTGTTGTCACCCTCTGCAAAATTTGTTTTTAGTTATCAAAAGGGTGCAAAAGGGGAGAAAAGATAGCTTTCTAATGGTATGTGGAAGTCTGAAAATGGAATTTTGGATCAAAAGATATGGCCAGTTGAAGTTCAGTAGTTTTTTTGCTTTAAAGGGAAAGAAAGAAGAACATATCAGAGGTTTGGGAGCATATCGTAAATTGCAATCAGATTTTTCTGAAAGCAATAGTAGGGGAGGATAGAGAAAATGAGTTATTTCCGATCACCGATATTGGAGATCAGAGGTCCAAGGCATAGTGTACAGTGCTTAATGGAGGTTCCAGCAATCCCGCATATCAACGATCACAAATGTTAGAGGACTAGTGACGAAGCGATCCCCAATATTGCAAATATGAGATCGAGGTCTCAACAATCTGGAAAAGTCCACTATAAAGAAATTGCAGGGAGAAAAAAAAAGGCCAACAGTGTAAAATGCAAGGGATTGCCTCAAAAAACGTGATAAAGGAATTCAGCGCAAAACCAAGAGCGGACGAGCCTTTTCTCTCTCCTCAAACTTGACACATGGCAGTGATGACGTCACTGATCGGCAATGAGTGATCGATAGTTGCAGCGTGTTGTGCATCAAAAGGAAATCACCGATTGCGAACCTTCAATTAGGGGGCTCCAATAAAGGGGGTTGGCATATGGTCACGAGAGAGAGAGGAACCAAGGGCTAAGCACGAAACGTGGTCGACGATCGGCAAGACCTAATATCTCATCACTCCAAGTTAAAGCCCTGATTTAGAAACGTTGACTAAGGAGCTCTAATATGTGGGCTAGCGCACGGTCAAGAAGGACTTCACGAACTAGGGGCAAAGGATATTTTACAAAGGAATGATAGCTTTGGCAAGAGTCTAAAGGACTTAACGTCTTAAGGCTAAGCCCCTGGTCATAGTCCTCGGTCATATGATGAGAAATGTAATAAGGCGCTAAACCAAAGGGGGCCAAGTGACACCAAAGCTCATTGTTTCGTAATGTTTTAAGAGTAAAAGTCTCAATACAATGATGCCCCGATAGTATGGTACAGGGCTTTGTAGGCGGATGGGTCAACAGATGAAACATTGATTGAAGGCATGGAGCAATAGGAAATCGATATGGGTTGATCCTGTGGAAGTCTTTGTGACAAGAAACCCACGATATCAATAACCACGAGAATGGATTTGACTGTTTCTCTTGCATGACTTCAGAGGGTAAATGGAGATACATGACTCTGAAAGACTTAATGGCTCAGCATGGAGCTCCACTTAGTCATATTGTGAAGGACTTCCAAGACAATCTCTTGTTCTGCTCTGGAACAAGCAAACACAGTTGATCTCTACAAACTCCAGAGAGTGGAGAAGTCAGGGAGCTAAGGCTAAAGTGACAGGAACCGATCAGGCAGCAAGAGAAGCACACCAAGGCAAAGATGTGGCCCGATCAGGGGCAATCTCAGAAATGGCATATGGATACTTCCTCTATCATCTTTCCATTTTCGTTTATTTTTATTCTCCAATTTATGCATATTTTCAAGAAGGGAATCAAATCCTTGGGAATCAGGTAGCAGATCGTCGTCGAGGCAGCTAGCCAATGGGACAACGGGTCCTTTTTTGAGACTGTGTAACTTTATGATATGCATATTTTAGAATATTAAGGAAATGGTGGTGATTCCTCCTTCGAGTACTACAGTACGTTACCCCTCTATTAAATTTCATTATTTTCATGTTTCCTCTTTGATTTCATGTAATCATAGCTGCTAGAAATGTTTCATATGTTCTACAGATTCAATTGTATTGACTAGATAATGCACGTGTCTATATGGATTTCCGAGATTATATCTTTCAGATTGCACTCCATGAATCATCATACCCAATCCTCTTTCATCCATTATGTCTATCTTTAACTCAGATAAGTGTAGAATTCTTGATTCTTCAAGCTCTATGTGATGAGTGTAGGATTCTTGACTCTTCAAGCTCTATGTTCTGAGTTATTCTATCTCCTTATCTTCTATCATTTCTTTGTCAAATCTTATAAAACTGTAGGTCCTTGAACTACTCGGCATCCACTAGTTTATACATATATTTATGTGAGTTGTACATGTGAAGAAATACTAGAAATACATGGCTTATGCCTTTAAATGAATGAACCAACCCATTTTGTTTATATCTATATATATATTATATATATATATATATATATTATATATATTATATATATTTAATATATATATATATATATATATATATATGTACAAACATATATGATGTCTCCAGTTTCCCGATAATCATATGAGACACACAAAATCTAGATGTTCCAAGCACTGCTCTTGTAAGCAATCTGAGGCTGTCTCTAGAAGCAGCAACAGAGATCACATTTTTTAAAATGCAAATTATTTTTGAGTGGAAATTTTGAAAACAAAT
>APFE030184994.1:20739-42787 GCA_000404065.3 Pinus taeda
AAACTGGTCCCATTATCCCCAGTCGGACTCACTATACCAAACGGATAAGGAGCTGTCAACCAAGGTCCAGACCGGGTGAGTATCCCCCTTGTTGTCGACCCAATTTTCAGGGCCTCAACAAGGAGAAATCACTGATACTGTAAACTTGAATGATGATCATCATGAGCTACTATTTGGACCAAAAGTTGACGGAAAGCCTCAGGAAAGAGGAGTTCCCCCATTTTATGTTAGCCTTAATATTCACAACAAAATTCTTCATAATGCCATGTTGGATTTAGGTGCATCTCATAATATTATGCCAAAGATTGTTATGGAAAAACTTGGACTTGAAATCACTAGACCGTACAAATATTTGTACTCATTTGACTCTAGCAAGGTTAGGTGTCTAAGTCTTATCAAGGACCTCTGTGTCACATTAGCCCAGATACCAGCAAAAATTTTAGTCATGGACATAGTGGTAGTAGACATTCACCTAAGTATGGTATGTTATTGTCATGTTCTTGGGTGGATAAGTTACAAGGAACACTTCAAATGGATATGACATATGCCACAACACCAGTATTTGGCCCACCAAGGAGATTGTATAGAGAAACCTTAATGAAATATATGGTGAGCAACCAAGAAAATCCAGACAACTATCCCCTCTATTATATCCATACTGATCTTGATTCCTTCATTCTATATAATGATAGGACTATAGATATGCAGGTCACTCATGCAGAAATTGATTTTAATGAAAAGCATAACTTACAAGTACAATTGATACAACATAATCCTAAAAAAGAGCTTATTTGGAATATGACTTTTGATGGTTCATGTGGTAGAACAGGTTCTGGGATAGGAGTTTGGATGTACAATTCAAAGACTAATTAGGGTGAAGGTCATTATTACAAATTGAATTTATGTGTACAAACAATATAGCAAAATATGAGGCATTAATATTAGGCTTGAAATTACTTTAAAAATTAGGTTCTAGAATAATTTTAGTCCAAGGAGACTCTGAATTGATCATAAAACAAATTAAAGGGCAATATTCTGCAAAGCATCCTAGATTGAGAGAGTATAGAACTGTTGTGATTGATTTCCTGAAAACATTTGAAGAGTATGACCTTGCTTTCATCCCAAGGATCCAAAATGTACTGGAAAATGGTTTAGCTTTTTCAGCCAACACTTACAAATTACCTCACCCAAATAAGCAACACACAATTGAGATGAAACATCGTCCCACAATACCTAATAAAGTGAGATACCGACAAGTTTTTGGAAGTGATAAACAAATTGATTTTTTTTTTACAATCAAAAGATGAATTTGAGAATAGGAACATAGATTTGGAGGATGGGCTAGAAAATCAAAATGATGTACATATTAGTGTAGACCAACTTACTATTTCTGATATAGATATTTCAACAAATAAAACTGTACATGAAATTGAAATACATAAAGACCCAGAAAAAAAGAGGAATTCAAAGTACTTGAACTCAAGGATAAAATTTTGCCTAGAGGGCTTGCCCCTTTGGAAGAACTGTTTGACTTTAGTGATGTTGCCAAAAAGGCAAAAATGGAACCAAGAGGAACAAACATTGAAGAATGCAACATAGGAAGTGAGCAAAACCCCAAAATCATAAAATTGTCAAAATCATTGCCCATCGTGGAAAAAAGAAGGTATATATATCTATTTAAATAATTCATAGATGTATTTTCTTGGAGATATGAGGATTTGAAATCTTATGATACTAGCATTATATAGCACAAAATTCTAATCAAGGAAGACCAGAAACCATTTAAGAAGAAAATGTGTAGGATAAATCATGTCCTAATGCCCCTGGTTGAAAAGGAAATCAAGAAAATGTATGAAGCTAAAATCATAGTTCCAATCAGGTATTCCAAATGGGTATCTAATATTGTGCCTACAAGAAAGAAGACTGGTGAAATAAGATTGTGCATTGACTTTAGAAATCTAAACAAGGTTTCCCTTAAGGACAACTAACCCTTACCAAAAATGGAACACATATTACAAAGAGTAGTAGGTTTTAGTAGGATCTCCTTGTTAGATGGTTTCTTAGGGTATAATCAAGTTTTAGTATTTCCTGATGTTTAAGATAAAACAACTTTCACTACTCCCTGGGGAACTTTCATGTATGTGAAAATGCCCTTTGGATTAATGAATGTGGGAGCTACTTTCCAAAGAGAAATGGACATTGCTTTTGTAGATGAAATTGGACATTTTATTGTGCTTTATCTTGATGACATCACAGTTTTCTAAAAAACTGATGAAGAACACCTAGCACATTTGAGAAGAGTATTTGAAAAATGCAGAGAATTTGGTATCTCTGTTGGAAATAATACTAAGAAAGAGGTGAATCAGTAATCAGATTTATAATTTTATTTCCCAAATAGATTTATATATACGCTTCTTTAGCGAAATGAACTAGCGTGTACACGCGACTATACTTAAAGCAACCATCGTATATGCATAAAACTTTTGATTTAGACAATTTATCATGTATTGAGCTTAAACAAGTATATCAGAGATTTATTAGACAGTGCAATAAATGTAGAATAAAGCATCACACATAAGAAATACACATGAACACCAAGATATAAGGTGGAAACCCAATGTGGGTAAAAACCACCTGCTACTGTCGTCTCTGTCCTCTTTTAATAATAAGAAAATCTGTTTACAATATTGTACTGGTGCAGACTCATATTAGTATGTAGGCACCCACTTGCAGAAGGCTACAACCTTCTCTTGTTCTCCAGCTACTGCTGGAAGGGAGCTACAACCCCCTAGCTCTTGCCATAGTCAATATGTTTACTAGTACGTAGGTGCCAGCCTATAGAAAACTCTACTCTTCCACTAGGGACCACGTTTCATGAATTTTCAGACTGGATACTCGTGGAATACAACACCACAATCTGAAGGCCATGTTTCATCCAATTTTCATATTGGACCCATCAACAACATTGAAACTTAGAAAATCATAACTACAATACAACCATCAAATACATCTACATCAACCAATCACTGGAACTCAATCATCGCTTTTTGAATCAACCATAACTGAATCAATCAATCAATGACAACCCATCATCACTGAAGCAAATCACAATAAATCAATTTGATCATTTAGAACACTGTTACCAGAATACAGTCACTAGAACACAAAGCAGAACCCAGAACTTTGTAACAACAAATAGAAACAATTGAAAATTTGAACATCATGCTTCATAAGGTATATTCTACTTCCATGTGTCGAACCAGCGTGTATACAAACTTTTACTAAAGTGAACCTGTGTATAGATCTATAAATGCTAACTTAAAACATCACAACTATTCCAGACTTCAGCCTTACCCAGATCATCACATTTACAGAATAAAACACGCGTCAGTATTTAGATCTAGACTGTTCAAGATCAAACCACATAATGATAATAATTTTAAGCCTTTATGATCCTAGTCCATCAACCTTCAAGAGCCATAAAGGTGCCTCCCTAGATTAGATCAAGCAAACCATCAAAATCTCATTAACCTGCATATATGATCCAACAACTCATAAGATATTCAAAATACTTGCACACCTTGGCCTAATGATCTTCTCCTCCTTATATAGTTTTAGGCCTTTCTCAATACCATGGACCAAAACTACTTAGGACCAATACCTTGGACTAAATACCTCAGACCAATTACCTTGGGTCAAATATCTTGGACCAAAAACTTTGTTTTTCCATTATATACGTGCTTTTCCTTCTGTGAAAGTGCGTGTGTACATATACGCTCCTTTTGTTCAGTAAACCTGCGTGTATACGTAGCTTGGACAAGGTGAACCTGCATATACCTCTCTTTCTTCATTCTTTGTAGTCTGATCTGTAATTCTTTGTTGTTGACCTATTGCACTGTGAGCTTTCATCTGAGTGAGTTGCCATCAAGGACAATACTTGTATCATAATGCCAACAATCTCACTGAATCCCAAGAAAATATTGTTTGGGCTTGAATAAGACAAACTTCTAGGCCATATCATTTCCAAAGATGGAATCAGAATTAACCCCGGTAGGATTGAAGGTATTCTTATAATCAGCCATCCAAGAAACAAAAAGAAACTTCAATCTTTTATTGGAAAATATATTCTTTTGAGAAGATTTATACCAAATCTTGTTGAACTTCTTAGAAATATAACAAACATGCTCAAGAAAGATACAAAAATTAAATGGAATGTCAAAGCTAAACAATCTTTTGATCTTTTCAAACATGCGTTAACAAAAACTCCTGTTTTAATCAGTCCATACTTCACCAAAGATTTTATTATCTTTTCTTTTGCATCTGAACATACTATTGCAGTTGTACTATTACAAAAAAATAGAGAAGGATACAAATAGCCAATAGCATTCTTTAGCAAAGCCTTGAGAGATTCTTCTTTAAAATACAATATTATGGAAAAACAAGCATTTTCTCTGGTTAAAGCAATAAAAGATTTCAGAGTTTATATTTTACATTCTCATATCATTGCCTATGTGCCTAATGTGTTTGTCAAAGATATTCTAAAACAAAATGGACCTGATGGAAAGAGAGGCAAATGGATAGCTGGTATTCTGGAATATGATATAGAAATCAAACCCACCAAGTTGATCAAAGGATAGGGATTAGCCAAATTGATGGTTGCATCAAATTTTAATGCACTAGATATCAACATGGTATTTGCCTTGGATGATCAAGAAGAGTTGGAAACTCCACCAATAGATGAAGCATTCTAAATTCTCCCTGGTATACATACCTTTTGTATGTTCTATTCAATATGAATTGTCCTCCTAGATTATCCCAATCAAAGGCTATATTTCTAAAAGTAAAAGCAGTTAAGTTTTGCATTATTGAAAATACATTATATTGGAAAGATGTTGGAGGTATATTACTCAAATGTTTTTTAAAAGATGATGCTGACAGAGTTATGCAGGAATTCCATGAAGGTGACTGTGGAGGCCATCTTTATTGGAAAACAACTGCTAATAAAATCCTTAGAGCTAGTTTCTATTGGCCTACACTCTTCCAAGACATCCATAAGATGGTAACTTCTTGCCATAAATGCCAAACCTTTGAAGGAAAGAGAAAATTATTACCCTTACCCCTGAAACCCATCTCTGTTGAAAGTCCTTTCCAACAGTGGGGATTGGATTTCATTGGTGAAATTCATCCTCCATCCTCTGCCCAACACAAATGGATCCTGACTACCATAAACTACTTTACCAAATGGATAGAAGCCATCCCTTCCAAAGCTGCTACTAATTCTGTTATTATAAAATTCCTTGAAACCAATATCCTTTCTAGATTTGGTTGTCCTAGGAAACTTATCACTAACAATGATACAACTTTCAAATAAAAAAAGATGGTGGATTTTTGTCACAAGTACCATATTTCTTTGAGTCATTCAACAACTTATTACCCTCAAGGTAATGGGTTGGCTAAATCCTCAATCAAAATTTTGGTAAATATCGTTAAGAATATATTGGAGGACAATAAGAAGTCATGGCACAACAAATTGATCAACGCACTATGGGGTGACAGATTGACTACAAAGAAATAAATTGGCATGTCCCCATATCAACTGGTTTATGGAATGGATGCAGGTTTCCCTTCTTCCATGGGAGTGCCAATCATGAAGATTCTTCAAGAGATACAAATTGAACCAAATGATATACAAAGAAGGATAAATCAGACAATTCAGTTGTAGTAGTCCAAAGAAGAGGTATACAATAGAACTCAGGTTGTCCAAGAAAACATAAAGAAATTTTTTACAAAAGAACCAAAGCTGATGATTTCAACCTCGGAGACAAAGTGTTGAAATGGGACTCAAGAAGAGAAGATAAAGGGAAACATGGGAAATTTGAAAATCTTTGGAAACGTCCATATATTGTTTCTGCTTTCAAAGGAAATAATGCATTTTTTTCTTAAAGAATTGGATGGAACAGAGCTTCCAGGAGGTCCTGTCAATGGCAGGATGTTGAAGCATTACTTCTCATAAGCAAAAATATTTCCCTCATTCCATTGTAAATACCACAATATTTTATTTTTTTGATTAATTGACTCATTTGACAAAAGTTGAAGCCGTCTTTTGATGAAATTACTACAAAAAGAAATAAAATTGAAGACAATGCAGATATGAGAGCTCAAGGCTACTGATATAATGTTCTTGACACTTCACCTTGAGAAGTACCATCCCCAGCTAGAGCCACTATTAGGGTCCTATAATTTATAGGATCTCAAGGTGATTGAGCATCTCACATTTTGCAGATTTTATATTGTTCATAGATCTCAATATTCAATTGATTTCCAAGAAAAAAAGAAAATAAAATAAAAGAGTGTATTAAAAAAAAAAGAGAGGAAAAGAACAAAAGAGAAAAAATGAAAAGAAGAAACCCCAAATATTGTTCAATTCATATAGTCTAAGAATGTTTGAACAAATTTCAATTTTTGTTGATAGGATAGAAAATAAAGATCTGCCAAACAGTTTAAGCTTGGCAAATCAGTAGCTAGGTAGAAATGAAATTGGTTCAACTGCTCAATCTAGACCAATAGGAGAAATAAGTGATAGAGTAGGTTAGAAAAAAAAAAAGACAAAGTGAAAAAGGGTCTGCAAGTCCAACTGCACCCTGCAAATACAAAAAAGGAAAAAATGTTAGGTTAGAAACTAAGGGTAGGTAGATTGTAAAGAATTACAAAGGGAAAAGGACATGAAAAATTCCTTTAATATTTTATGACATAGTTCATGTGTTTTTCCTAATGTTAAAAAAAACAAAAATGTTAGGGGTCTTATACATTACTCCTAACTTTATCCTATACTCCACCCCCTTTTCATTTTCCTACCCCACCACTCACGTGCCCGTCACATCATTATTACCCACCCCGCACCTTTCATCAAATCCCCATAATCAATATTTGATCCAATGACCCACATGAGTTTCCAGTCCTCCCTCACCCACCAAACGTTAATGCGGGAGGGGTCTGAAATCAGTGGTTTCAAACCAATTACATGTCACGCTGTCGTGATTTCGCACCCCCCCCCCCCGCCCCTAACTCATTCCACTTACCACTCCATAGGCCCTCCCAAAAGTGGTTTTAGCTTTCCAATAAACCACCCCTCCATTGTGACCATTCAACAATCCCTCCGCTCCGTGACACCACTCTATCCCATCCACCTATCACCTCCATTCCCCCGCTATACCATTTCACATTCAATTCATTGAACCATTAGCCAACGAACCTATGCCACTTCAGGCCACTCCAACGAGGATTCTACGAAACTAGAAATGAATCATCTCACTTGTTTACCAAGTTTTGAATATGTTCTCTTTTGTTTACAGGAGAAAGTGAAGGCTTGCTCAGGCATACATAGTGAAACAATAACATGGTTGCAAAAAGCTGCACTTCTCTACGTTTAGTAGACATCCCCTTTCTTGAATCCCATTTTCTATTCATCCCCTTTCTATTTTCCCTCTCTGAGTTCCCTGTTCTTCTCATTCCCTTTCTGTTATAGTTCACCTACAAATTCAAAAAACACTCCAGGTTTAAAAATTTGCAGAAGACAACCATGCCACCAAAGAAGAAAGAACAAGATTTGTTCAATCCAATGGTTCACCCACCAGTGGACTTGCACCAAATCCCTCTTATAGACAGAGACTTCAAAATACATGAAACAATATCAGAATTCGATTTCTTTGACATCTACTACTAGTGGGAGGACAAATTTGTTGATGAAATGGATGATATAGGACTCTGGGATATAAATTTGTCTTTCTATATTTTTCCCAAAAGCCATAGTTGCCAAAAATTGATCAGAAAATGCCAATCATGCTATAACCCAAAGAAAAGGACAGTAATAGCCCCAATAGGAGACATACTTTTTATTATTGATGCTAAATCTATAATGAAGATGATGCAAGCTCCTATCATTGAAGGAGCCTCTCCTTTTTCCCATGAAATTCTCAGTGAAATGTACAAGAGAGTAGGTTTTTCTAAAAGAGCTAAAACCCTAGAACTCTTCATGACTGAACAGATTCCGCTACCTAGCAAAAATTCTCCATATTCCTCCTCTTCTTTCCCTGATAGAATTAGGAATATAGTCACTTTACTTTCATATATGCTAGGCTATTATTCAAATCAGTGGTTTGATGAGGCCATAATAGCTTTCTTGTCCATATTGTCATCTGATGCAAAGCCCTCTATATTTTTTAAGTTCAGTCAGTTCCTGGCAAATGCCATCCATGAGAAATTCATAAATTTCACCACGGAGGAAGTGTTTCAGTATTCTTCAGTACTAGTGTACATGTTTGTTTATTTTCATGCAGACATATTTTAGTTTGCAATGACCAAGTTGAATGAAGGAGAACCCCAATCTGTCATCTTCTAGACAACCTTAGTAATGAAGGATCAAAGGAACTTCACATACAAAACATTCATAGAGATGTTTGTCGATCCAACTATGAGCCTCCTCAGTGGAACAACAGAAACCAGAATAAGTGAAGAAATTAAAAGGATTATGAAGCTGACAGATAAAGAAAGAACAAGAGATTGGTACTTGTACCAAACTACATAGAATTGAGGGTATATGGTTGTGAATTGGCCCCTTACAAGCTGCCAAAGTTCTTCCCCATGAGGATCTTTACACTTGAGTATATCAAGTAGATGATCAATGCAGATGAATTACATTTTGTAGCAACAAAGAAGAAGTCTCAATTTAGGATCAAATCCTAGATTGGCCCTTTTATTTGGAACAATAGGGTAGGAGGTGGGGAGGCTGACAAGAAATCAAAATAAATGAAATTCACTCACAGCTTCACATGGTCCTATGACCCATGGGGCATCCTCTCTAATAAAAGGGTGGAGAACAAATCAACGCCTTACATTCACACTTACAAGCCAAAAATAGAAAAATTTATGAACGAGATTAAATGGATGCTTGAAATGCTGCAAGAAGCTAAGGAAAAAATACTTTCTTCTTCAAGTGCACAAATTCTTGGGTAGCAAGAAAGGAAGAGTACAAAGGACAGACCAGACAAGGGTAAGGAGCATGAAAAAAAGCAACTGGGAAAATTCCAAGAGAATATCAATCACCAAGGACTAATACTTCTATGAAAGAGTTCAAATTGAAATTTGGGAAAAGGACAAGGATACATATGGACATATGCAAGGAATCACCACAACAAATAGTTATTAATATCAGTGATATTCCGGATTCATCTCAGCAGGAGGTCAATATTTTCCTACCACTCCAATCTCAAAAAGGCAACAAAATCTCCAAGTTTCCACATCTTCCAGTGTAATAGGAGAAAAGGAGGAGACCATCTTTGATACTTTTAGAAAGATAAATATCAGAAACAAGATGTTGAAAAAGAGTACTTATGCTCAATTTTGGATGCAAATTTCTACTTCTCAAGACAGACTCCTATTAGCTTTCAATTCAAAAAAAAAGGAAAAATGCATATGACATTGCTTGAAGCACAAATAGCAGAACCTATAACTCCAGTTGATTACAAATAGACCTCCTTTGAGTTTGATGCTAGAAATTTTCATCCTACTTATCAGCTGGAAATGCATAAGAAAACAAGTGAGATGATCTCTTACACTTTAACGAGTACTTCTATGAGTTTGTTTAAAATGTAGGTGGCTTTATCAAATGCCCAATCTCAGTTGAAGATGGAAAATATTTCATCACAATCAAAAGATATTAGGATCAAGTCCTTGGAAGACATAGTGGTGAAAATTGGATATGATCCATCATATCTGAAGAAGGAGATGGATATAAAAGCCTTGAAGAAACAGGTCAAAATTCCTACCACACATGATCCCTTGACCAAAGAAATAGAGGAAACAAAGAGTCAAAAGGCAGAAATGATGAAATTGGTTATGGAGCAGTCACTCCAAATAAGACAAAAGGAAGCAGAGATGGAGAAGATGTTACAAGAGAAGGAAAACGCAGCACAATCGACCATCCCTACTATGGAGGCTCTTCATCTTATAGTCGTTCCTACAAATACTCCCACAACTACTAATATAGAGACAAGAAGTAGTATAGAATAGCTAGCCAGATCCATGGAGAGCATGAATCTTCAAATAGAGGAAATCAAGAGACTTGAAACTCAAGTCAACATTCTGCAGGACCAGATTAAAAGAATTGAAAGTGCACTTTCAACATAAATGCAAAGGGCAAGAACACTAATTGAAAAATTGCAGAAATCTAAAAAGGAATCATCAATTGGAAACACTCTAGGAAGGGTGAATGAAATCATTTGGAACAATAACATCAATGGCATGAATGAGATCTGATCTAGCATCCAAATTATATTTGAATGGAAGGAGCTAGTTGAAAAAGCTAAGGAAGCTATTTCAACTACTAACCTAGAGTTGGGAGACATGCCAACAACATCCAACAGAATCATCAAATTTTTGAATTCAAAAAACATGTGTGAGATTGAAGAGCTAGGAGTAGCAGATAGGACATAGACCATCATATAGGTGAAAAAGGTATTAACCAAAAAGGACTTGACTATACAGCTTTAGGAGAAATGTCAGAATTTGGAGCTGATAGTAAACAATTTTTTTAATAGAATTGAGCCTTTAACACAAAAGGGTCTCCCTTCTCTATTTGTCATTAATGACAAAATCATGAATAGAGAAGATTATGTCAAAAGGCTAAAAGACATAGCAAATCACATTGTGAATCTCTCTAATATCAGAGGAATCATAACAAGAAAAGAAATGTTGGAGGCTATCAACAATCCAATCTATATTGAACATGTATTGAAGCACATTTTTATAGTAAAGCCCACTTTTGCAAAGTACACTGAAGCAAATGAGGTATATTGCAGGTTGATCAAAGTCAAAATCCCATATGAAGATGAATGGAGTGACTTGGTTGACTACCAAGAGGAACAGTACAAGAAGGACTGAAGCAACAACGCAGAGCTGAGTCAGCACCTAGTCGAGTCAGCAAAGCCAACACACCATATTAAAGAGCAGCCAAATCAGGCAGTACAGTAGAATTAATTACCCAGCAATGGCATTCAGAAAAAAATGGACCAGATGTCCAAGTTACCTCATCGTGGCCACTTCGTGGTTACATTAGTCAAATTTTAGTTTTGTTGCAATTAATAACAAACTTCCATGTGTATACGGAAGTCATTTTAGCTTTTAGTTAAATACTACATGCATTGGAAGTATTAGGGGTTGGAACCTAGTAATTGAAATACTTTTCTTTTGGAGCACTATAATTTTGGAGCTGGAGCATTGATAATAAAGACCATTTTCAAGACACTTGAGCTATTTTTATTTGGTGATGTTTTTCTTTTTGTGTTAAATGTTTCGTTGTTTTCTATAGTATGCATCATTTAAACCTTGTGGTAAAACATAAAGTTTAGAGTAAGATATGTTTTTAGAGCACCTTATTTCTTTCTGTGTTTACCATATACATGTTTTCCTATGAAGTCTGGTTAAAATATACTTAATTTATTTCTAACCACTACTGATTTCACCATTCTGTCATTTCATTCCTTATTGTGATTTAAAGATCCAGTCAAGATAGTTAGCTAGCCTTGTGAATGCTCTGAAAAATTTGATGCTACAATCCAGCTGTTGACTCCATAGCCTAATGGAAAAGGTTTAAACCAGATTTACCCCAACCAACCAATAAATCAATTAATCACTCTTTTATCTATATAACTAGCCAAACATATTAAAATACTAAGAAGAAAAATAAAAATCTCAAATATACAAAGAGTGCCCTCTTTGAGTCTAAGATGGCTAGATCCTAGACTCCAAAGTGGTTTGATGTGTCCTTTATGATCCTTTTTCTTTCCAATCTTAAAAATCATAGAGCGATAACACTTGGGCTAGTAGTCAACGTCCTCCAGAAATGCACAAAACAGTCTTGGAGGAGAGTTCTAAGCAAAAATGTGCATTTCTGGAGAGGAAGGCAGAGCCTTCCTTCCATAGATTGCGCAATGTAGTCTTAGTGAGGCAGAGTCTGGGCCAAGGTTGGCCCAACTCGCCGATGGGAAACTAAAAGAAAATAAGACAGTGAATGCATGGTGACACTAAGTGAAAGTAGAAGTGATTGACAATGCATGCAAAACATGAATGAAAGATTCAACAAACAGATCAACATGCATGTGGGTGAAGCAGTTCTTCAGTTGGGAGAACGTTGTTACGAAACAATTTCATGCATGCGACAGTAATGAGATAACAAAGAAAACTGAAATGGAGCTAGGACAAGCTAGTATACATGTAAACGACAACAAGTGTTCAAAGAAATCAAGTAAACAACATTCATGCAAGCGAATACACAAAAAGCGACAGAAATGTTGAAAAAGACAAGTTGAGGCCACTTACTCGTGAATAGATGAGTTGGATGTGTCAAAGAGTCCTAGATGTGGTTTGGGATGTCAGAGCTCCAATATCAATGTGAAAGAATGAGCTCTGATGCGTCGAATAAATAAGTTTGGTCTCATGACGTGCATGCGACAAATCTAGAAAAAAGTGACACTTGGAGGGAAAATTCTAAAACAACTTTGCATGTAACCCCCTGTTAGTGTCGGTATCTTCATCCCTCCATCAGAGATCAAATCCTCTTGTTGCTTTGCATATTAGGTGTCCCACCAAGTCAGCTACATTCTGTTAGGAGCATGGATCATCTGAAGGTAGTGGCTTCTCCTACTTTTTCCCTCATGTCATTTACCTGCTGGCTCATGTTTATTCATCAAATATACAATCTCCTTTTTGTCTTTAAGATTTCCACAGTCTTTTTAGGGTTTCATTGTCAATAGGTCTATGGTTTCATTAGGGTTTCATCAAAAAATGTTTTAAAATGTCCAATAACACCCAGTAGGCACATGAGGAGGTTCCAGCATCAATAAATTTCATCATAAAATGCTCAGAAATGTGTCTTTCCTCAAAACTCTATTTTGAGGAAAAACAGAGTATTTTTGCTTTTATGGTACAAATTTATGTAATTTGATTTCCCTCCATATGTAGATTACTTCCCCTGCAACTTTGGTCACTTTCCCTAGCCTCAGTAGCTTGAACCCCCCTACAAAACAAACAAAGCATAGGTCATTCAGTTCATCACAAGCTCTAATAAGTTGAAAAAGTTCAAAAACAAAGTTTAAAAATAAAGTGAAATTCCAAACATTATGAAAATGGGTTTTATGAGCCAAAACTTTAAAAGCCCTTTGTTTATAAGTCATTTCTTCAAATTGCAAAGTTCATTTGCACTCTTGGAGCAAGGCAAAATCGTTTTGCAGGCAAGCAAGGCAAAGTTGGAGAAAAAGTTGCCAAAACCAGAGGCGCGACGCACTGGGCTTCAACCTTTAGTTCAATTTTGCACAGGCACGGTGCATATACTGGGCGTGGTGTATTGGGTTTGATGTGCGACGCACACAATCAAAAAACCCGAAACTTCAAACATTTGCTCAAAAATCTCCCAAAACGCGTGAATTGTCATTGGTACAAATAGGTTGAACCTCTATCACTCTTTTTCATCCAAGATTGGTGCTTGTTTCATGGTGGTTGATGCATGGTGACTGTTTAAAGGAATCAAACCCTATCTCTTCAAAATTTTCAAAGAAAATTGTTGCCTATGGTTTCAAACTATTGTTTTGCTACCAAGTCCATCCTTTTATTCCCTCACCACTCCCTTACTCCATTTCTCCCTTGATTTCCCTATTCCCCAAATTCACTGATCCCCTATCCCCATTCCCATTTCCCAAAGTCCCAAACTCAAACTCCCAAACCCTAGTCCTATACTAAAAACTCCCAAACTACTCCCTAATTCCCTGTTCCCTTAACTAAACCTTACCCCAACAGTCCCTAAATCCCTCACTGTCTTCCCCCTCCATAGTCCCTCATATCACTATTTCCCTTGGTAGCAAAGGTCAAAAACATCACAATCACCTACTTCTCATCAAGGCAGCTCCAAGACAGTTTATCCACTAGTAGAGATGGCATCTGATCCTTCATATAATTATGAAGAGGAGACCCACAGTGACTCACCTATAGAGGTACATGCACCCAGGAGGCCTCATAGAGGTGGCAAACATATTAGAGAAGAACCAACCACTCTTACTGAATTACAAGCCTACCCTCTTACCATCTCTTGTTTTCAGCACCAGTCCTGCTATGAATTTTGTGAGAAGGTTGCTAGCATTCAGTTTCACCATGAGTTGGCCCGCTTATTTGTGTTGCATTTACATGATGGTCAAGCTACTCTAGCTGGTGTCATTTTCACATTAACACCAGAATCCATTTCCCTAGCAACCGGTATTCCCAACATTGGAGAGCAATGGAACAAGAGGCAGCAAATTGACCAGAAACATTATGAACCATACATCAAACCTGGATTTTTGAGACAACTCAAGAGAATGTTTCCTTTTTGGTACCTCAAAGATGAATATACTCCTTTAATGAAATTGATCATGAAGTATTTCAGCTATGAGGGCCAGTTCTCCCGTTTATATGCTTATCATATCAGGCTGCTGATGCATTTTACCCAGGTACGGATGATGAACATCCCTTACTTCATGTGCCGAAATATAAAAAAGATGACCACTCTAGTGCAACACAAAACTCCTCAACAACAGTTCAACAGTATTTACCATTTTGCTCTCATCAAAATTGTGGTCATCGATCAACTTGGCTTACAGGGCATCACTTGGGAGAACTTCATCTCTCGTGAGTTTTTCACAGCTCCTCAGGGACCTTCAAAGTCTTTGCATGAGACCGGTGGACCTTTTTATCAACATGAGGGTCATGAGACACAGGCCACCAGTATGTCGGTGTTTATCACTTACCAGAAGGGCCCTAGGCATTTGTTCGTAATAGAAAAGCGAGTATTATCTCCACCTGAGGTGGAAGGGGTCTCGCTTCCATCATCAACACCACAGGTTCAGGACAAAGGCAAAAGGCCAATGTAGGATGAGGGGCCTTCAGGTGAGTGGGAATTTATTCTTATTGAGGATGATGATACAGATATGGGCCTGCAAAGCACAAATCTCAAAGCAATCATCCAAGAGCAGCAGGCAAACATCAAGGCCTTGTCCCTCAACTTGGAGAGGGCTAAGTGGATTATAAAGTACTTGGAGCAAAGGAATAAGCAACTTGAAGATCAACAGGTGATCATGGAATTGCAAAACATTCGAGAGAATCGCCAAGCTGCTCAAAGGAGGAGGGTGGAGTTCACTTCACTAGAGCAAGAGATCAATGCCGATCGGGAGTCTTGGCTCGAGAGAGTCAATATACACTTAGAGAGATTGTTGGAGAAGGCCAACAAGGAGAAAAACTTGTTGAGATACATGGCTTTTCATTTTATGGTGAGGAACAAAGTTTGCAAGGCAAGAATAAGGAATTTAAAGGCAAAATTGAAGAAGGCATCAAAGAGGCGAAAGGAGCATGATCGAATTCAGATATTGACTGAGGCTTCTTTGGCCCAACATATAGCTCTTGATATAGAAGCCTCAGCCCAAATTTCAAAAAATTTGGAGCTCTTTTTGCATTTTTGAAAATTTTGGCACAAAAATAGGAATTTATGCCCTATGCGTCGTGCCATGTGGTGCTCGCTTCTGCTAGGAGCCTCTAAATCACCAAAACTCAACATTTCTGGATTTGGCATGAAGAACTATGCTTTCCTACCTATGGCCAAGAAGTTTGGGCAGGTTTTGAGCCCTCAAAAAGGTCAAAAACACTAAAACAATGACCTTACTGCCCCTATTTTGACACACAGGAAGCAGTCTTGGGAGATTTGATTTTTGATAGGGAAAATGAAGACGAAATTAAAAAATTCCACCTGGGTTAGAAAGTAGATAGGTAGACCTTTCCAAAAATCACACTTGGAGCTAATTTGGACACTAGGAATGCCTCCAAAAGTGGGTCCAAACAGTCGTAGTACATAGAGAATCAAGCGCAACGCATAGAGGAAATTTTGCCAGTTTGACCAAGTATTACTCTGTTTTTCGCCCAGTTTTGGCCAGTTTGACTTTTTCACTCTCTTAATGTCAAATTGTGATGTAATTTAATGTAAATTGATGGATCATGATGTAAATATGTCAAATTTTCACTTGGTTAGGTATATTCATTAGTTAAAAAGTTGTTTGAAATTGAATGAATCAGTTCCCTTGTTTCTAGAGGCATGTTGTTTCATTTCCCGATTTCTAGTTCCTAGTTTAGAATTAGTTGGATCAGCTCCTAAACATGTGAGATCGACCCCTAGAGGAAAGGATGAGCTATGCTTTGTCTATATTATGTGGTTTTTCAGTCATTAGCATGGTTGGACTCTTGAGAAAGTAAGGAGCTTCATTGTACACTCATATCAACATTTTAGCTAAGGAATTGAGACCAGGGTTTGGAGTACTCTTTGGGATCCTTATGGCATTTGTTTTGGTACAGTGCTTTCTTATGTCTTTGTGAATTTATTCATGTGTTATGTATATCATTTCTCTCTTATTTCTTCTCAACTAAATCAAACAAGAGCGTAAGTAGAATACATTGAAATTGCAGTGCTCTACTTGAAGTTTGCTTTAGCTTCTGATGTTTTCAAATGTTTGGAGAGGATCCATGGCTTCTCTTGCCCTCTTCAACTCCTCCTTTGTCTGATCCATTCATCTCACTTGATTTAGAGTGACAAATACAGTTGCCTACCTTGCCCCATTGAGATCCCTGCAAGACTGAACCTCATTCCCTACACCCAAGATCTACCTTTCCCTTAGAGCCCACAAAATCATCAATTTATTCAATCAAAATACTTTGTACCTATACCTAGCCTAAGATCAGTAGCTATATCAGTTGATCTCAAGCCCTTAGTGATCATAATTTGCTGAGATTGACCCAGAGAGAGCCCTCTCCTGACCTGGTAGGGCTAGCTACTGGGCTGAGCGTGGTTTGATGTTGGCCCTGGATCCTACCTTTTTAGCCTGAGGTAAATCTAGGCACTAACATAGTGGAAACCATATTGGGGAAGAAATTGATTGTTTGTTAATGTTCCTTGGTTTATAAAATACAGATGGAGTCTGAAGATTAGCCAGGTATCCTTCGAAACGCTCTTGCTTTGCATTAGTGAAAGTAGATAAAAGCTGCTTCAATCAATCTCCGGTCTAGTCTTATAAACTGAACATCTAACTTGCAAATTGACCCAATACATTAAACTGGGGAAGAGGTGACAAATCTTCTCCAAGAAAGATCATTCAAGTTGCAGATCTGATAGCTAATGGTGGATAGCAGTTAGACACATATGAAGGTTGAAATCATCTACCTGGAGACTCCACTGTTCTAAGTCCTGAGTTTCAAAGTATTGATGGTGGCTCCACTGGCTAATGAAGGACCCAGATGTTGCTTCTATTTGTTCAAGGTATTCATGTATCGATTTTTCTAATCTTCCTGGTTTTCCTAATCAATTACCAAAGGATGCATACATTTTGAGTAATGGCCCTAAATTCAATGGGGAAGATGTGACTTTGACTCTAGAACATATAGAGAATTTTAAAACATTTTTGGAAATTCTTAGAGTTAAAAAGGAAGATGTCTTCATTAGATTGTTCTTTGATTCGTTTCAAGGCAAATGTAGAAAATGGATTGAAGGTTTTCCTATCAGATCTATTAAGTCCTTTGCAGATTTTTGGCATGTCTTTCTTGAAACATGGATGGAGAAAGAGGAAGAATTCAAAATAGAGGTGCCCTCTATTCAAGGTTTTAGAGAATGGGAAGATATGTACATGGATGATGAGGTATATGAGAACTTTGCTTCATCTCTTTCTTCTTATCTGAAATCCTGTCGATGCAGCCATGAAGTTAAGTTCAATTTTTTGCAAGAGTTTTCCATCAAAATTGAGGCGATCTAATTGAATTGGAGACCCAAATACAGTCCCAGGATCTGGACTGTCGAGTTCCATTCTTTGGGGACCTTTTTCAATAGAAGGAATAGAGGGTAAGGCTGCCCGTGGATATTTTCATTGATAGTTTTTAGTTGGAAGCATGTATTGAGGAGTTGGGGCAGCAAACAGAGTCTGGTTTTTTTGATCCTATTGCAATGCACATGGAAATTTGTTTCAGTTTGAATGATAAGTCAGATTGTCTTTCACACAGCGAAATTCAATTTGTGCATGGACGGTTGTCAACATTTCCAATTGTGTCCTGGTTCAAGCACTTCCAAGCAGCATCCTTGTCACAGTTACTTGATTGGTTGACCTGGCATTACAATGTTACTTGATCTATCAATTTTGCAGGAAAGTAGGTTAGATTTGTACATATATAAGCTTCTTGAGGCAGCATTTCAATGTTTGGTATTTGTTTATGTACAGGTTGCAGTATGTATATGTTTTTGGATTCGTATGAGTTGTTTTGGGTTTGTAGTTTTTTGACTCCATGTCCAATGGACGAAGGCACTGTCAGCTTTCCCAGAGATCTGTAGTTCTTGGCACCTCCAAGGAGCTACCATCCCCATTAGAGCCGATGTTTGTGTCGGTATCTTCATCCCTCTGTTAGAGATCAAATCCCCTTATTGTATTGCATATTAGGTGTCCCGCCAAGTCAGCTGCATTCTGTTAGGAGCATGGATCATCTAACGATAGTGGTTTCTCCTACTTTTCCCTCATGTCATTTACCTGCTGGCTCATGTTTATTCATCAAATATACAGTCTCATTTTTGTCTCTAAGATTGCCACAGTCTTTTTAGGGTTTCATTGTCAGTAGGTCTAGGGTTTCATCAAAAAATGTTTTAAAATGTCCAATAACACCCAACAGACACATGAGGAGGCTCCAACATCAATAAATTTCATCATCAAATGCTCAGAAATGTGTCTTTCCTCAAAACTCTGTTTCGAGGAAAAACATAGTATTTTTGCTTTTATGGTACAAATTTATGTAATTTGATTTCCCTCCATATGTATATTACTTCCCCTGCAACCTTGGTCACTTTCCCTAGCCCCAGTAGCTCCAACCACCCTGCAAAACAAATAAAGCACAGGTCATTCAGTTCATCACAAGCTCTAACAAGGTGGAAAAGTTCAAAAACAGAGTTTAAAAATAAAGTGAAATTCGAAACATTATGAAAATGGGTTTTATGAGCCAAAAATTTAAAAGCCCTTTGTTTATAAGTCATTTCTACAAATTACGAAGTTCATTTGCACTCTTGGAGCAAAGAAAAATCGTTTTGCAGGCGAGCAAGGCAAAGTTGGAGAAAAAGTTGCCAAAACCAGAGGTGCAGCGCACATAACTGGCGCGACGCACTGCGCTTCAACCTTCAGTTCAGTTTTGCACAGGCGTGGCACATATACTCGGCGCAGCGCATTGGGTTTGATGCGCAACGCACATAGCCAGCAAACCCAAAACTTCAAACATTTGCTCCAAAATCTCCCAAAACGTGTGGATTGTCATTGGTACAAGTAGGTTGAACCTCTATCACTCTTTTTCATCCAATATTGGTGCTTGTTTCATGGTGGTTGATGCATGGTGATTGTTTAAAGGAATCAAACCCTAACTCTTCAAAATTTTCAAAGCAAATTGTTGCCTAGGGTTTCAAAATGTTGTTTTGCTACCAAGTCCATCCTTTATTCCCTCACCACTCCCTTACTCCATTTCTCCCTTGATTTCCCTATTCTCCAAATTCACTAATCCCCTATCCCCATTCCCATTTCCCAAAGTCCCAAACTCAAACTCCCAAACCCCAGTCCTATACTAAAAACTCCCAAACTACCCCCTAATTCCCTGTTCCTCATATCACTGTTTCCCTTGGTAGAAAAGGTCAAAAACATCACAATCACCTACTTCTCATCAAGGCAGCTCTAAGACAATTTATCCACTAGCAGAGATGGCATCTAATCCTTCATATGATTATGAAGAGGAGACCCACAGTGACTCACCTATAGAGGTACATGCACCAAGGAGGCCTCATAGAGGTGGAAAACATATTAGAGAAGAACCAACCACTCTTGCTGAATTACAGGCCTTCCCTCTTGCCATCTCTTGTTTTCAACACCAGTCCTACTATGAATTTTGTGAGAAGGTTGCTAGCATTCAGTTTCACCATGATTTGGCCCGCTTATTTGTGTTGCATTTACATGATGGTCAAGCTACTCTAGCTGGTGTCACTTTCACATTAACACCAGAATCCATTTCACTAGCAACCTGTATTCCCAACATTGGAGAGCAATGGAACAAGAGGCAGAAAATTGATTGGCAACATTATGAACCATACATCAAACTCGACTTTTTGAGACAGCTCAAGAGAGTGTTTCCTTTTTGGTACCTCAAATATGAATATGCTCCTTTAATGAAATTGATCATGAAGTATTTCAGCTGTGAGGGCCAGTTCTCCTGTTTATATGCTTATCATATCAGGTTGTTGATGCATTTTACTCGGGTATGGATGATGAACATCCCTTACTTTATGTGCTGAAATATAAAGAAGATAACCATTCTAGTGCAACACAAAACTCCTCAGCAACAGTTCAACAAAATTTACCATTTTGCTCTCATCAAAATTGTGGTCATCCATCAACTTGGCTTACAGGGCATTACTTGGGAGGAATTCATCTCTCATGAATTTTTCACAGCTCCTTAGGGACCTTCAGAAGCTTTGCATGAGACCGGTGGACCTTTTTATCAGCCTGAGGGTCATGAGACATAGGCCGCCAGTATGCCGGTGTTTATCACTTACCAGAAGGGCACTAGGCAGTTGTTCGCAGCAGCAAAGAAAGTATTATCTCCACTTGGGGTGGAAGGGGTCTCGCTTCCGTCATCAACACCATAGGTTCAGGGCAAAGGCAAAAGGCCAATGAAGGATGAGGGGCCTTCAGGTGAGCGAGACTTTATTCTTATTGAGGATGATGATACATATATGGGCCCATAAAGCACAAATCTCAAAGAAATCATCCAAGAGCAGCAGGCAGGCATCAAGGCCTTGTCCCTCAACTTGGAGAGGGCTAAGTGGATTATAAAGTACTTGGAGCAAAGGAATAAGCAACTTGAAGATCAGCAGGTGATCATGGAATTGCAAAACATTCATGAGAATCACCAAGCTGCTCAAAGGAGGAGGGTGGAGTTCACTTCACTAGAGCAAGAGATCAATGCCGATCGGGACTCTTGGGTCGAGAGAGTCAATATCCACTTAGAGAGATTGTTGGAGAAGGCCAACAAGGGGAAAAACTTGTTGAGACACATGGATTTTCATTATATGGCGAGGAACAAAGTTTGCAAGACAAGAATAAGGAAGGAAAAATTGAAGAAGGCATCAAAGAGGAGAAAGGAGCATGATCGAATTTAGATATTGGCTGAGGCTTCCTTGGCCCAACATAGCTCTTTATAGAGAAGCCTCAGCCCAAATTTCAAAAAATTTGGAGCACTTTTTGCATTTTTGAAAATTTTGGCACAAAAACAGGAATTTCTACCCTATGCGTCGCGCCACGTAGCGCTCGTTTTTGCTAGGAGCCTCTAAATCACAAAAAGTCAGCATTTCTAGATTTGGCATGAAGAATTATGCTTGCCTACCTATGGCCAAGAAGTTTTGGCAAATTTTGAGCCCTCAAAAAGGTCAAAAACACTCAAAAAATGACCTTACTGCCCCTATTTTGACACACAAGAAGCAGTATTGGGATATTTGATTTTCGACAGGGAAAATGTGTAGGAATATACAGGGTAAGTTCCTCAGACATAACACCAAAAGGACACCGCTCACAAATAGATCACAGATCAATACACCAGTATTTTGACGTGGTTAAAACCCTCAAAGAGGGAAACAGTCCACGGCTTGCGCCAACGTGGCTACTACAGGCAATTTATTAATAAAAGAATGAAAATTTACATAAGCTCTCTCATGCACGGTGAACCTACAAATGACCCTCCATGCGCTTTAAATAGAATTCATGGACCAATCAGGTGTCAATCCACGAATCAAGTGTCGGTAATACCGAGGAGAGAATGAACCGTCGGATCATTACATATCGTGACCGTCGGATTGTAAGTTACAAATGTACATGTTAAAGAAACACACTTTACCTAACTCTATACTAGACCAAGTTAT
>APFE030184994.1:46076-109803 GCA_000404065.3 Pinus taeda
CTTCACCTGAATGAGTTATCTGATATACAGATAGAAGGTTGGAGGATAAGGTTGGAACACATAATACATCATTAAACTGACCATTGTCTATATGAACAGTTCCAGTCCCTACAACGCTAAGAGATCTATTATCACCAACATATATGTTTTTGGTGTTACAATCATGTGAAGAAGAAAACATGGCTTTATTTTTGGCCATGTGATAAGAATCTCGAGAATCAATGAGCCATTCATGAGAATGAGAGGAAGAAGAGACTTTTAATGCATAGCCAGACCGAGATGCTTGACAACCACATGCATAAAGTGCCATTCCTGAAGATGAATTTGAAGAGTGCTCCAAATTGATGTTATGCTTCTTCATTGCTACTTCCAAGGCCTCCATCTTCTTAAAGCATTTAGATTCTAAGTGGCCATCTCGATTACAAAAGTTGCAATGTTTATCAGTCTTCTTGCCTTTGTTTTTATTTGCCTTATCATTCTGGTGAAATGATTTTTCATTTTGAGGCTGAAATTGCTTAGGACCCTTGTTTGGTTTAGGACCATTCTTTTTAGGATATGCCTTCTTAGGATTCTTTGATTTTAGTTGCTGCTGGACGATTAACGCTTTCTTAGAAGAGTTTCCAAGATTAAGAAGACCAAGGTGTAAGAGTTTTTCTTGTTCTTTTATTAAAGAATCACAAAAAGAATCAAAGGAAGGGGGCTTGTAGTCATGTCCTTGAGAAATGAAGGCTTCTTTTGTAGAATGGAAGGTGGAAACAAACATAGAGTAGGCTGGTCCCAACTTAGTGAGAATGCAATAGGTAAGGGCACTGTCTTCTTTCTTAACTTTAACACCTTCCAAGAGAAGTCTAATTGTCTTGAACTTGGACAAGAAATCTTCAATGCAAGAAAAATCATTGGGGTTTAATGTAAGCAACTCATTTTCAAGCTGATGGGCTCTAAGTTCATTTTTTATTCCAAAAAATTTAGTAAGCTGCTCCATTGCTTTATCAGGAGTATCAAGTTCAGCAATATGGAATCTAAGATCATGAGAGATAGACATCCCTATCAACCCACGTGCTTGATCTTGCCGATTTTCCCATTTGCCTGCTTTCTCTTCATCTTTTGACTTGGTTTCTTGGCCTGTGGCTATTCAGTAAAGACCTTTACTTCTAAGTAAATCCACAATGTAGGACCACCATTGGAAGTAGTTGGTGTTGTCAAGGATAACGTGGCATGAACTTTCCATTTTTACAGAATCTAAAGCTATATATATTGAAACTAAGTTTTCCAATGGAAAGAGATCGAAAAATTAGGCTGGTTCAAAAAAAACGGTTCTGAAAACGGCTTTCCGGATGAAGAAGTTATGACCTTTTTAAAAAAGTTGATGAAGGCGCCGACAAAGTGCGGGAATGTGCAGAAATGAAAAAAAAAACGCTCATTTTTCAACAAAAATGAGATTTGAACCCAAGACCTCTACTCTCTTAAATTAGCTTTGAACCAAGTGAGCTATACAAAAAGATAGATAGAGGGGGCGGGCTTTGTTTTCTTTTAGTCACGAATGCTTTGGATTGTGTGCTTACTTGAGAAAGCTCTTTTTCTCCCTACAAAACAAAAACACAAAACCCAACACAGACATGCAAAAAAAAAACAAGCCTTACGGCTTAAAGTTAGCTTTACCCGGAAACTAAATATTTTCCTCAATGTTTCTGATTTTCCGAGATCACACTAAGGTGCAGGGAAAAGAGCATACGCATGAGAAAAAATTCTTCCTTTCTGGTTCTGATTTTCCCAGATCGCACAGAGCTGCAGGGAAAAGAGCATACGCAGAAATGAAAGGTATAGATCCAGTAAAAAAAATAGCTAAATAAACCGAAACGGAAATAAACAGAGAGAAAATAACAGTAAACTGCAAATAAACACTGTATACCTCCAGATCTAAAAAATGACGCAGCTAGGGCTACCGGAAACCTTTTCACGTGAAATGAAAGGGGTTCCTCACTGGAACAGATGGTCCCAACACAACAGAGCAGTCCTCTTGGCCCGCAATCAGTCAAAAACAACAGATCTAGGAGATGGCAGTCTCATGCAGTTCTACCAGCTTCACATTTGGATCAACAATGGACGCGGCCCTCAAATAGCTCTGATACCATGTACGAATATACAAGGTAAGTTCGTCAGACAGAACACCAAAAGGACACCACTCACAAACAGATCACAGATCAATACACCAGTATTTTGACGTGGTTAAAACCCTCAGAGAGGGAAACAGTCCATGGCCTGTGCCAACGTGGATACTACAGGCAATTTATTAATAAAAGAATGAAAATTTACATAAGCTTCTCTCATGCATAGTGAACCTACAAATGACCCTCCATGCGCTTTAAATAAAATTCATGGACCAATTGGGTGTCAAGCCACGGATCAAGTGTCGGTAATACCGAGGAGAGAATGAACTGTCAGATCACTACATATCGTGACCGTCGGATTGTAAGTTACAAATGTACATGCTAAAGAAACACACTTTACCTAACTCTATACTAGACCAAGTTATACTTAACTATTCCTACGTGTTGGAATATCCTAACACCTATTAATTCATTATTAATTATTATTATTAATTTTAAGACTAAAATTGGAATTGAATTTAGTTAAAAATCATAAAATTTTATGTCATATATTATTTGTTTTATTTGATTAGACCTAATGTTTCCTAATAATACATCTCTCGAGTCCTAGCTAAAGCAATCGAAAGTATCAAATCATTGATATCTCTTCTTTAACCCATTAGTTAGTAGGTCAAGTTTTCAAGTCCTTTACTCCTTCCTACAATTATATTGTAGAAGACAACACTTCATCTTCTATTTACAACTAGATTTAATCTAACAAATATCAATTTATATCTTACAACTGTGAGTTGGCACATTAGCCTCATCATTGAATCTACATCTCTACACTGTGTCATGAACCCAAAATCAATTCATTCTTTTTTATACTTAAATCCCATGTTATACCTAATATACGGGCACATGCTTCGAGTCAACTGCAACATCACATCATCACACTAATGCCAACACTCCATGACTCAAGCATTCAACTAGGAGGAAGTAAGAGTCATTCTTATTTTTTCCTTTTTATTATTATTATAGACATAAATCTTACATAATAATCTCTTATAGTTATGGTTGGAAAATTGAAATAACCCATTTGTAATGGTTTGCTCCCATTGTATTCGTAATGGTTTGCTCCCATGGTATGAAAACAATAATAATATCCTTAAATGAGTGGGAATTCATGAGTTAGCTAAATAAATAGTTCCCTCGACCTTGGATTCATACTTTTGTTTGTTGGGTAATTTTTTATTTTATCACTTAGACCGTGGTGAGAGTATGCACTAACATATGTGCTATTGGGTAGTCACACACGTATAATTACATTTAGATATTGGTATTGAAAAAATTCTTATTATTATGTTGCCATATTATTATTATATATTATTCTCTTATTCTATAGATCACATCTTGATAAGTTTCCAAACAACATTATTTCTAATATATCATTTCAAACTTTTTTAATTGCAAACCCTACCACGCTCTTACACGAATTAAAACTTTCTTCATTTTTGTTTTTAAACATCCGCTACTTTGTATGCACTCTTACATCTCGGAATAATGGTTTTGGTTGGTTACAATACGTGGAAGTATGGGTGAATGCCATGTTACCTCCTTTACATGTTTGGGGAACCAATGCACCATCACTGACTTAGTTTGAATATTTTGATCTAATTTTGGGAATTATTTTTGGTTATTGAAGACTCCTAACCATGGGGTTTCACTCAATGAACTTTTGACATATCACTTGCATTTATGGTATATTAAAAAATACCTTTAATTTGACTACATATTGGAAAATACCTCTAAAAATCACATTATTTAACCCCCTAACAATATAAACCCAATACAACTTACCAATTAAAAAAACCCTACTTTCACAACATTATGTATCCATTTTTTATACCCTTTATATATTGTAGGTATCCATTTTTTAATTAACATTTTTTATACCTTTTTATATTTTCCATTAAATTTGAGCTCCATTTTTTAAACGTGTCAAATGAAAACCCCTTACCCCTATATATCTCCCAATATCTTACCCCTATATATCTCCCAATATACTATCCTGTGTCCTTAACCTTAATTTTGGCCTCTTTTCACATTCTTATTTGGTTCTAATACAAAAGAAATAATATGCAAATTTGCAACAGGCCTTAGCCTTTTTTAATCATGAACTTGGTTATGAGAATGAGCGTTTGTTCCTCACTTGTCGAGAGGAGGCACTTCACTCCCAAATTTGCGTAGCTAATAATTTTAAAGCTCAGTCCTTTAACTTTTCACCTTTGCGTAATTCTTTTATCTCCCATTATTTTTATTGGTCGTGGTGCTTAGGAATTCCTTATACTTATTTATATGCATCGTTTCGTGTGGACTATTTGTAATTAGAAACTAGTGGTTTCAATACAGAGCTTATGCATATAAGGTAATAACCACACTTTGATGGAATTTTTGATATTTATTTATTTTTCAAACTTCTATTAATCTTATTAGTCCCTGTCATCTGGCAATGGCTAGGGACTATAGTAATCCATTTTGGTTGATTTAGCATTAATTCCAAGTGCTATTTCGGAGAATACGTTGGTTAAAGCCAGGTTTTGAAATGCTTTGTTCGAGGATGACCAAAATGCTCAGGTTTACCATCTTATTTGGCCTCTTCCCGAGGCGAGAGAGGCCAGAGCTTAGGTTATTTTCCTTAAGGCTTGTTTATTTTTGCTGACGGTCAGAGGATTTCGTGTTTTAATGTTAGCATCTCTTAGTATTACTTTGGATTGTTTGCATGGGCGTATTGGCAAGCAGGTGTTCAATATTAGATGCTATGATATTGCTTTGTACCCACCGCTTTGTACGCATCAGTTATGTCTGGTTCTGTCTGCATATAATAGGTGACATACAGGTTAACAGGTGTCATACAGGTTAACAGGTTGCATACCAGGTGCCATAGGTTCCATACTAGGTGCTACACTGTAACATTTGTCACAGTCATAAAACTTCCATCGTAGAGCACTGTCATTGTTGCAAAAGAAAACATGAACAGCATAAGAAAACAAGAATGGTTATCCAAACAATAATTGCTACCAGGTTGTAGTCGCTCTAAAGCTGTGGGTGATCTCTGATCTCTACTGAACTGACGTTGTGGATGATCTTCGAACATGTAGTCGCTCTAAGGTTGTGGGTGATCTCTGATCTCTACTTAACTGATCTTGTGGGTGATCTTCGAACATGAATAATGATAGACTGCTCAACCTGACTCCTGTTGAAGTTCTGCTAAAGTCCTCCTCCCTCTGCTCACCCTGATTTCAAAGCGGATTTTTGTCAGGTATTTTGAATTTGCTCTACAATTCACCATAATCAATTTGTCTCCATAATCAATTTGTATCCCTGTAGAATCCACCACAATTTTAGCTCAATAAAGCCCAGGAATATTGTCACCATTCATACTTCAAAGCTCAAAGCTCGTTTCCAACTGAATTAGTATAAAAATGAATTTTAACAACAGTAGCATAATTGTTTTTCTACAGAATTAAACAAAAGAACTTTAAACTAGGATCAATTCCCTTCGAATCGAGAGGGTTCCTAAACATTAGAGGGTAAGCCAATATTCAAATATGCATTCTTTAATATCTATCTGGATTAAGTTACATAGTAAAAATAAGTTACACAGCAAAAATTTCAAAATAAAGAAGAAAGCAGGGACACTCTACTGCTACTTCCTGCACCTTCCTAAAAACTAATAGAATCAATGCTAGAGATTGACCTGATACTAAAGATCAATGCAAGAGATCCACCTGAAGATTTCTGGGAGGAATTACAATATCAACCAGGCACACAACCTTTTAGTTAGCTGTGGTTCCCACCGTCTATCCCCCATTGTCAGTCATCCTACTTTTTGCCTACATTGGGCCTTCTGCATGGGCATTTACACGGCTACCACCATTTCACTGTGAGCAGGGGCATTGCACAGAGAGACACTGACATGCTTCTTCGACCTTGATGGCATGCTAGCTTCTACATCTGCATCTAATGCATTAAAGCCTAAGCCCCTTCACTCGATTTAGTAGTGTTGATTTTCTATTTTTTATAAAGAGAACCGCAAGATGGGGTTCCTAGAGGATGGATGATCTGTCTAAAAAACTATCTAAATAGTGCTGCCTGCATATTAGTATAGCTATAATAAGCCTACCTTAAATCTTGTTTAATGAGGCTCCTGCCCTTTCCCATAATATCTGCCTTAGTTAATATCGTTCGTTGCAACCGCTATGTGGTGACCAGGTCGAACTAGGAAGTCTATGGCTGTCTGATGAGATTTGCCTTCCTTTGGTTCAAATTCTTATATCAGACTAGATTCATATAAATTCATATATCAGACAAGATTGGGTAATTGAACCAGAATGGTCTTAAAGGTTACAGAGAATATTATCATATCCAGGTTGGTTCGTTAAAGGATAGGTTAATAGGTTGTGAAGAGGCATGTGTCATACATGCAGGTGGGTCACACATATGGCACTGTGCATGGTGATCATGGCGACAAGTTAAATGGGTCCCATGACAAGTGGAATGGTAAACTAAATAAAAATATCATCATTTGGTTACACGGTTAATATTTCATTTTATTATGTTTTTAGATCTGTTGAGACGGAAGTATCACCTATGAGTTTGGGGTGAGGTTTATTCATCATTATTTAATATCTATAGTTAGAGATCATCTGCGTTGAGTAAAGTTTTCATGATTGCCTATCCTCATGCAACCAGGTAGTTCTTTTCAAGTTACATCCTCCGCTATGGGCCATCATGAATAGATCAAGGTCGATACGAAAGCGGAATCAAGATTTGGAACTGAGGCTAGGGCAATCTGAGTTAGAAAAACAGAACACATTTTTGACTAACCAAAATGTTCCATTGGGCAACTTCATCATTGTTGAAGATGATGGTGATGAAGTTCAGCTATCGTCCACAAGAATATTTGGTCATTACGGAGTTCAGCTACCATCTTCAAGGTTAACTAGATTACATACTGTCAACGACATTTACTACAAATGTTGCCACCAAATATTGGCCTGGAGATATGTGAGTTTCAATTCTTCATGTATTTCTGTCAATAATAGTTGATGTGATATGGTACATTTGTAGAGGTAATATTGTTTAGTTTTTAATTTTTTTGAAACTAGAGTCAGATTTGTGTGGCAGAAGCTCTTTGGAGAGCAATCTATGCTGCTTATTGGATCAATTTAACTCATAGGGTTTGCTCTTAATAATGTTTCACTCTCAGGAAAAGGCATCAAGAATGTTAAAGGAAGGTTGGTAGCACAATTGCATCCAAATTGACAGGTGAATTCCTAATTCGTTTCTATATGCTATGGAGCCTTTGAAATATCTATTACATTTGACACACATTGTTTTTTCATTGGTTTTGTTGCAGGACTTTTTGGAGCACTGGAATTGTCTTAAATTTTTTCTCAAATTGTACATATATAGCTATAGTCTTTCTTTGGAAGGATTGGTACCTAATTTATCATCCGTGAATATTTATTTTTGCTGCATTGGACCATTGAGGTTGTAGAGAACTTCCTTTATGTTTGCTCCATGGACTTTGTCATAATTGAAATTTTGGACCTGTTAATAATTGGTTTCTTTTACGTGGTTTCATGTTAGAATGTTTATATTAAGTTGGATGTTGCTCCTATGTTTATTTGTAACCAAGATTTCTTTTCTCAAATAAGCAGCTTTGCTCACGTAGATGAGTAATGTTTATTCTGCATTACGTTGAATCATCTTTCTTTTGCACATGATTACTGTAAACCTGTTATGTAAAAAATCCTCTAGGCTATAAAATTGTGACCATGAATTATATGGGGTCCTGTCTAATTTTGACCAGATAGGTTTTATGGAGGTTTTATATGGTTTGATTTTGATATCCAGGGGGTTATTGGTTGCATCTTTTCAATTATCATATAAGCTTATATGTGAAATGCCTTTGGGCCTTTTAACTACCTGGGATAGCAATTGGGATAAGTCTCGTATTGGTTGCAAACTTGAAAAGGAGTTGCATACTAAAATGCCTGATCTCTAACGTAGAATTGAATTCAATAATGCTAAGATTGAAATGGAAGTTGATGACATTTCGGTGAGGGTTACATTGGATTTGTATCTGACATCTGAACTATGTTTCCACTGCCATCTCCAAGTGGCCTTGCATAAAAGACACTCAGCTAGCTAGTAGTTCTAGGCAGGCTAAGTATCATTAATTGTCTCGTGGTACTAGGAGCCACTCAAGCATGAAAACTATCCTCAGTCTACATACAACTAAAGGTACTAGCTTAAGAATAATTGTTACTTACCAGAACTGATCTTATCATATTCTCACTACGAATATGATCTCAGCAAGTCTCGTCATGCTTTCTTTAAGGCTCTAGTCAAGCTAGATGTAACCATCGATCCTTCCTTTAAGGCTCTAGTCAAGCTAGATGTAACCATCCAGCCCAATGGGAAGAACTTTGCAGGTGAGCACATATTAGGCTCACAAGGTCATATACTGGGGCCAAACCTGAACACGTGACAAATGCATACAAAGAGGCGGTGGTTCATCCTGTTTACTCAGTTGAAGCAACATAAGCATAAGTAGTTGAATCAGAAATAGTTTAGGCGGGGACTACTACAGCTTCAGAACCATGACAAAATAGTCCTATAAATAGACTATATTTATATATCATTGGAAAAAATACAGTGAAGAGTTCAGGCAGAGGCTACTATAGCTTCAGGACCATGATAAAATTTGCAGTGAAAATTTCAGACAACATATTCCTAATCCTGCTGTGTCGTTCCATCATTGTTTATTCCTCTATTGCGAGTTGTTATAGAACTAGGTTCAACATCCTCTCATGGAAACTAGTGCTCCCAGGTGAATTCAACCTTAATTTCATCCAATTTATAGTCAAGAACAACGATTTCAATGCGGAAATATCCTGCAACATAAATATCTGTGTCTTAATTGCTATGGCTCAAGACAAAGATCCAGGTAAACTAGAAGACCTTCATTGGATTTCAATAATTTCCCCAAAATACAACGGATAGTTTTTCTCGTTATGGCTTAGACAGTAGTATTAATATGTTCCATGATGATGTTATACGAAGATTTACTCCTTGTCTCAATAATAGTACCAAATCTGTGATATAATTTTTTTGTGTAGGAATTCTAGGAAAAGTAGCTTCTTTGCATACTTACAAAGGATATGTTGATGATTTCATCTATTATCTCATGCCAGAAACATCTGATGAGCATGTACCATTCACACTAGGTTGTATATCTTCACAAATATAATTAGCATAGATACCTTTTAACTCTAAAATTGGGCATAATCCTGTCTGAGATCTTACCAGGTTGTAACAAAATCTAGCTTCTCTGAGTGCAATAAACTATAATCTTCTTAAAATTTTGTTGATGTTCCTAGTGGTGCATTGTGTGAATCATAAGTTATGAAAATTAATGTTTGATTACTGTAACAGGTGAACTTATCTACAAGCTAGTAGGGAGCAACATGCAAAATGTTACAGCCACATCATTTCTACTTTTAGCCTATGCTAATTATTCAGGCCATTCTTCTGAAGTTGTTCAATGTGGTAGCATCCAAGTCACTCCTTCTAGACTCAGAACAGCTGCCAAGAGCAAGGTTCTACTCCAGATTTGTCATTGGAATCCAAACTTGATAACAAAATATTGCATGAAAAATAATGGAAGCCTGGTTATTGTCAATAAACTGATATTGTGTCTGGCTGTGTATGCAGGTGGACTACATACTCTGGGATAATCCTCTAAAGCTTTCGTACATGGTGGGATATGGTCCTCGCTTTCCCCAATATATTCATCACAGGGGCTCATCATTACCCTCTGTTACAAAGCATCCCAATCACATAACATGCAAGGGTGGCTCCCAATTCTTTTTCAGCAAAAATCCCAACCCAAATCTCCACATGTTCACAACACTATTGCTTGGCATTATTTAGCCACTACTATGTTTCTAATTTTCTTTATCACCATCTGCCTCAATCATCATGCTTATGCAATCAGTCTCATACCTTTTACAAATCAAACCTTATACTTAGCCATAAAATCTTGATGACACATTATTTGGGCCTAGTCTACTCAATAATACCATCAATTGCATTGTGGAAGGTTGCTCATAATATGGGCATTATAGTTTATTGCTAAATATAATTGAGCCATTCTAGCTCCTTGATTTTGTATAATCATAATTCATACTTAAGGAGAGTTTGTTGGCTTCACTTGTTTAAGTAAGGAATTGAAATAAGAAATTCCTATTAAAAAAGGGAGTGGCTCTTCTTCTATTGTGACTAACCTCTGACTTCCAACTAATTATCTTTCTTTCTTCTTAGAAAGTCTTCCATATGAGACAAACTGTGCCAATGGAATGAAGGGAGACTAACTTCTATTAGACTGATTATGAGTGTTAAGGAGGCTTCTAAGGCTTGCGATTACCTATTGTCTTACTTACATAGGGTAAATTGTTGCAAGTTGTGCTTGAGTTGACTGGATCATATCAGACTGGTGTTGGATCAACTGGTTTTTACATAGGTGCATCGTTGCCACTCAAGCATGGTATTTGCAAGGGACCATTCATGAACGGTTCAGTTGGGTGTCTGCTTATTGTTCATTATGACTAGTTCACCACTGAAGCCCAGCTTTTCGCCCCCACAAGCGAGCAAGCAAGTTGGTTGGTATCAGCGCCACATCTAGACACTAGACCCATTCCATGTGCTTTGCAGGGACTAGCTGCTACTTAACCGATCTTGTTCTAACTAATATTTAATCTTGGATGTAGAGAAGATGTAGATATGAAGGGATTCCATTCCAGTAATTCATGGCAGATGGGAGAAAAAGCTAGGGTAACTCATTGAATTAAGCTTTCTCCTTTTCTAAGTACTGACGTATTCTGATTCACCTACCAGTGTAGGGTTTTTTATTTTGACTTTGCACAAGAATAAAGGCTAGAATATGTTTCATGTTCCTAATGCCACTTGCTATGAAGTACTTCCTGAAGGACTTAGTTAAATAATTTTCAAACCCTCACCTTTGCATAGAAGGATGGCTATAGTTTTTTTTCTTTCATTTTTTATTTGTTAAATATTGTGGCCTTTGTCACCTCTTAAGAATCATTTTAATACTTCAAAGAACCTTGTTTGAATATTCTAGTATTTTAACCCATAATTATTGTTATCATGACAACTTAATGACTAATGTGTTCATTTCCATGTATTTAGATTGCTAGAATTTTAAATATTTGTTTTCATTTATAATAGAAAATTTTACTTGTGTTCCTCAGTACATGCATATCGTTTTTTGAAGATCATAATATATAGCTTCTAATTATGATGTAATAAATAGAGAAAATTAAATTATGCATATATCATTTGTCTCATCCTTAGTCTACATGTAAATACATAATGTATTATTGACAATCTATTTATAATCAGACCCTTTTGTAACTACTCTTTCCATGCATACACACATTCTTTATATTATGACTTAGCTCCTTTATTTTACATATTTTTACTCATACAAAACTTACAACAATCACAAGTTCATTGAATTTACTAATGAAATAAATTTAGTAATCCATAGCACATGCATGGATGTAGAACTATATTAGTAGTAGACATGCAATATTATTATGTATTAGTATTGCAATCAAATCTCTCATTAATTAAGTTTTATTGAAAAAAATATGATATAGACATGTAAACTAATAACTAATAACTTGTGAAACTAATTCCATACCTTCCATCTTCAATTTTCATTCTAATCATGAATCTATTTGAACACGAATAGATAAAGGAGAATAAGAACTACACTTAAGCATAGTTATTGCTTGGAAAATATTAAGGAATTGACCATGATTCACCCAACCATGAACTGTCTCCAAAAGTCCCCCCTGAGCTAATATATTTTTGTCGTTCGGAATCAATCCCCTCTTTGATTTCTCTATGGTTTATTTTATACATTTCTTCCCAACATATTTTACGGTATGTTATCCTTTTGCCTAGGCCTTTTTGTTTTAGTTTTTTTTAATGATTCTTTTATTTTTGTTTAAAGCACAATTTTATTTCTGGTGTTGCTTTATTCTACTCCACTTAGTAAATTTTCTCTCCAACTAAGTGATTAACGTAACCTTTCTCTCCATGTATCTTAATTTTCTTTATTTTAATTATTTTCTCCAAGGATTTTCAGGAAACTTTTAGGGAAGGTCCATCATATGGACTTAACCACCAACAACATTTTCTAGGCTAGAAAGAAGTCTTCTAACCTCTAGAGCTCTTTCCTAAATTATTTTGAAGAAATTTATATATTAAATCAAATAATAATAAATTTCATCATCACATAATTCAAATCATGGCTTCCATATCCGTTTAATCCAATAATAATTTAATGTCTAAAATTAGTAAATGTTTAGAAACAAGAACAATAGGGGTGTTACAATAGAGAAATAACTGAAATGGAATTATAGCTAGAGATGATGAGAGGATTTCTACAAAGCTATAAGGAAGATCAGCATTATAAATGAAGTCTCGGGAACAAAGAAAATGGGATTTGTTGTAGGCTAAGTTGAGAGAGAGTTAACTACTCGGAGATAGAGTTAACTACTCAGTTGGAGGAAAGTCTCAAAGGGAGTTGTGTTGCATCCATGAAAGAAAATCTTAAGTGTAATGAACACATGTGATCAAGTAGATGAATATTTACGTAGAGGATGAAGACAAACAATTCCAACCAAGGTCTGAATTAGAAGAGGAAATTGAATAAAGGAAAGCACAAAGGTATAGTTAGTTGTTTGAAGAGACAACCTATGATTTTGAGAATTTTTTTTGGCAAGTTTGAATAGTTTGGCAGTAAGTAAAAGTTTAGATTTTGCACTAGAAGTAGTAGAAGAAGGTACAAGTTGATTAGGGAAATGGTAAGAGATTATTTTTAATTTGCAGGTGATAGTAGAGGTAGGTGACGAGATTTGTAGCATCCTAGAGTAAGGACTACTTGGAAGGTTTGAGAGAAGAGAACCAGGAAGATGCCAAAATCCAAAACTCAAAAGAATGTTTGATGAGGTATTGTGTTGCAAGGTCAAGACTTGTTACTACAGAGGCATGCTGCAGCTCACAAGTTGATATGGTCATGAGAATACCACATGCATATGACTATGCAGTCATATATCTTCATACCTTGGGAGTCTGGTGCATAGATGGAGCACAAATTTTGATGAAGTGAGGAAGCAAGCTTGCCAATGTGATGATATCTAGTCACATGGTGATGTTGAGAGAGATTTTAAATGTTTTGCACATATTTACATTAGGATGTGAGTTTTGTTTTTAGAATACGTTACAGGAAATATTTCATAATGTAAATGTAAATTTTGTTTCCATTATTTTGTGAGAAGGGGAAACGAATCATCATTTATGACTCTTGGTTACCCTTGTAATCTTTCTTTATAAATAAATGAGTGTTTGAGAAGAAGAGTGTGTCCAATAGGTGAGAAGTGCATTGGAAGAAGAGAGGAGAAGCTCCAATGCTAGAAGAAGAAGTAGAGGATGAGAGGGTTGGGTTGGACTTGCCCACATTGAGTATCCAACCATTTTACTGTATGGTGAATTTGATTAATGATAAAATGGGTTTATGTGCCTGTATGTTGGTAAATTATTTGTATGTTTATTATTAATGATATTGTTTATTTTCACTTATTAAGTCAATTTATAGAGAGAATATGAATGTTTCATGGTTGTATGCCTTTATGTCAAATTGATGCTTTGGCTTAGATGAAATTGGAGCTAGAATATATACCCATGAGTGTACGAAGTTATAACTTCATACTTCTATGTAGTTGTGGATGACATGTTTAGAATATATGATGTTGGTCTAAATATTGGTTTTTGTTTTCACTGTTGGTATATTGCGTTGTTCAATAGGTGATGTAAATGTGATGCGTTGACGGTATAAAATCTCTGAGACCCTAAAATACAATGAATCAATAGATGTTAAGAGATTATGTCTCATGACTTTAAAATATGTGTGCTATAGTCATGCATGTTTGGATTTCATTATAATTATTTCCAAACGTGTGATGGAGTATTCACTATGTTTTGGTAAGTGACTTTGTGTAAGTTTAGCATTGTTATAGTAAAACAGAGTACCCTACCTTAACACCTCTTTGACAATACTGACCCCTTGATGTTGTATGGTGAAATTTCCTAGTTTCCTTTGTCGAATTCCTATAGTCAAGGCTGCATAGGAATGTGTGTTCCGTTTGAGTGTTAAGTGAACAATCCCATATCTTATACTTTATTAGTTTATTCACATGAGAATTCTAAACTTGATGAGTCAACCTTTGTGTGGTTGTTAACAACCCTTTTGTATTTGTGTTCCAAAGCCATGGAGGAGTGTTCCTTATGTTTATGGAGTGTTAAGGTGTAGTATTTATAATGAACAGAGTGTTGTTATAGTAACCTGAATACCTATTGTGTGAACGTTGTCAAGACACTTTTCATAATTGATTTTGACTGCAAAATGTGTTAGATTTTCAACCTTGGGGAAGAAGGGCATAATAGTTTGATGTTTGAGTTAAGAATAAAGTTGAGACTTTGGGGAGTTGACCATGAAGAGGGCCAAGTCATTTTGGCTTCCTCAAACACGAAAAGACAGTGTTCTGGGGCACTTTGAAAATATTTTTTAGTGACTACAAGATTTTGACTATGTTGTCAAATTATTTTGCAGCGTATATAACAACCCTTTTCTAGGACTACAAGTTCGATTTTCTGAAGCTTATTTTGCCTACTCGGTGTATCACTTGATAAGTGAACCCCTATGTGAGTTAGGTAAGGTTGGAAAATGGTTAGAATAGTTGTGGGTACTTGTGTTGGAGTATCGTAGGTTATGGGAAGTTGGGGTAACCCAAATTGTCCCCATTAAGATGTAAAAATAAACTCTCTAGACGTTGTCAAAGAATATATAAAGGGAAAATCAACATGTTTATAGTATATGGTTAAGATTAAAGAAATTATTAAAGGATCCTAGTCAATTTTAAAGGGAAAGGAAAAAACACAAGTTATATCACCAAAAACTCAAATTAGATAAATATAATTTAGAGTAGGTCCATGAAAGTGACCTAGGACAAGTCAATGAAAGTGACCTAGGAGAATCAAATATGAGAAAGGCCCAATCATATTGTATTTTGGGAGATATTGGGGCCTCAACAAAGACAAAAAAAAAATCAGCTACTTGAAAAAACTATAAAATGAACATAGCTATGGTATATAACATCATTCTATGAAAAACATATGACATTATTACATAATTATTGTAAGGTTATTCTCAATACTAAATTTCATAATGTTTTGAGCACAACCAAGTGTAATAATGTGACAAGCATTTACTATCGTCACAATGAGATGAACAAAAACTTACATTCCAACCCAATGTTTTTCTTGTTGAACATCATATGTGATGAAAGAAGACCATAATCAACCCTAGTCCACCATGTCCATACTGAAATATGGGCATCTAGAGACAACCATATATTAGATATGTTAACCATGATAAACAATGCCATCTTAAATAACCAATAATGGAAGTAACAATCTAAATCAACCCTTCAAGGATATCATATGACTACATAACCATTGAGTAATAGAACAGTTTGTAATAAGTCAACAAAGATAAATGTTGCAATACTACACAAGCACTAAGTAATATAATCTATAAAAACGACAATACAATTCAACATAGGTCCACCAAGATGAACAATTTAGGACCACGAAAAATGTCGCATAACCATTAATGGATGTTTCTATGTGACATAACCATTGAGGAACATAGAAACTCAATATAAGTTGATGAATGTGAATATCATGATGCATCATGAGCATTCAAAAATATTTTATTGAAACATAACCCATAAGTAATTTTGGATGGTGAACTAACCCTTAGTTAATGTGATATTATCACAAGTCCATGATGAAAAATGCAGTTTGATGTAATATCATGATGATGAATCTCACAATGTAAAGTAACCATTCGGTAATGAGGAAAATAAATATAAGTCCACCAAGATGAACCATTTAGGACCACCAAAAATCTTGCATAACCATTATTTAATGTTTCTATGTGACATAACCATTAAGGAACATAGAAACTCCATGAAATTTTATGACTATGAATATCATATGCATCATGCGTATTCAAATAAATTGTATTGAAACATAACCCATAAGAAATTTGAGAAGGTGAAATAGTCCTTAATAAATGTGATATTGTCACATAACCATGAGGAAAAATATAGTTTGACATAATATGATGATGATGATGAATGTCACAATGCGAATTAACCATTGAGGAGTGAAGCAATTCAAAAAAAACAAATGAAGAAACACATCATGTATCTTCTGAACCTATACGAAATTGGTAGAATTAATGTGCTTTTAATATGAATTGAGCACCCTTCTTTTCCTGGTTTTCTGCAAATTTTTTCCCATATTAGAAAATGTAAAGAGGGTATGTCCCAAAAGAATAATCAAAGGAAAAAAAGAAACAAAGATCAAAAAAGAATATTAAATATGAACCCCACCAAAAAGAGATAAAAATAGATCATGAAAGTGTGCACATTCAAATGCCACTACTCTCAGTTTATTTTTTGCAAGTAAGATTGTAAGCAGCTTGTCAAAATGCCACAATCCATGATGATCAAACAATTTAATCTTTGATTCATTCATGATTTAAATTTGATGCTGATAGATAGAGAATAAAGATCTAGCAAAACTCTTTAATATTGGCATGTCAGTAGTTAGGTAGAGAATAATAATGAGCTCATAAGTTTAATCTGAGCCATTGGAAGCTATAAGGTTAGAATTAGATAGTTTTATTATCAAAAGAAAAAGAAATAAAGGGTCAACAATCTCAAATGAACCCAATGAATGAAGAGAAAATTCTAGGCTAAATAATGGTTGGGTAGAAGAAGTTTTTCAAGTGCATAAGATTGCTAAGTCAAAAGCACATTCATCATGCTTAATCCTTTGTTTCATGTGTAGGAAGAGTTGCGAAAGAGAAAGGATATTCACCAAAGCTTATTTACTAATTTCCCCTCATTTCACGAGATCCCCACATACTTACTTTACTAACTTCCCCTCATTATTCCCTTAATTCCTACTAAAAACCCTTTCCCCACATTTCAACCTTTTTCCCATGGCTTCACACATTTTCCTAGACATTACCCTTCAAAAATCATTCCCCCTTCCCAAAGCCCATTTGCCTAGTGTGAAATGCATTCCCATAAAAAATAATACATTCCCCCGTTATTAATATCCTTTTTCGCCTTAAAAACCCACTAAACCCCTTTTATCTACTATACCCTACTTTATACATTTAATGTCCCCCGTGCCATAATTCACCGACACCCTTTTAACTCACCAAAAATTCATGTATAGTTAAAAACTCCACCATATAACCCATGGTCCCACCTTTATTAACCATTTTCTTATATTAAAAATCATGTCATTATTTGCTGATTAATTACAATTCATTGTAATTAAACCCCAGGCCCCACCAATCACATCCCAACTCCATCCATGCAACTTCATCGCGTGATATCCCTCTGATCTCCCACCTCTAGATCCAATGGCACACAGCCATATCATGTAGATTCATCGTCTGATAGTTAACGGCCTGAGAGAATGCGAGATTCCCAGTGTTAGCCGAGCACTGTTCTGCTACGTGGCAGCACTAGGTTATATTGCGTGCTGAAGAAAAATACCACCCTCCATCCAAAAGTGGTGCGATATGGCCTAAAACCACCTCCCCACCTAAACCAAAACTGCCCACTATTCATTCAATAAATCTTGCGCCAATATGTAACCGTTATTGGTTAAAAGGCTGAAAAAGCCACATTTTACTCTTTTCGCTCATTTGCCTGTAAACCTCTGTTAACCAATTCTGACACCCTGAACCTCTGCGCAACCAAATTAACTAGCTTTTACCACCCAAAAACACTGCAGACACCAAATTGAAGCAATGAATAGCTAGCTAAAGCCTCAGTAACCTCTGTAGCTACCACGAAACCTCGTTTGTGCACCAAACTATCAAATTTCTAGGTATTCTTGATAGAGCCAAAATGGCCCTACAATTTAAAGTTATACATAGTAATTATCAGAGTTTAATTAATTAAATTAATTAAAAAACCTTCCTAAACTCAATAAAAGCTTATTATGCACCCAAAATCATTTTTGCAGACTGTTATTACCCTCCCCACTGTTCCAGACCTTATAACCTTACTCCCAAAGCCACAAAAAGAGTAATTCCATTTAACAAACCAAATTATGGCTTCCCAAACCTCTATGGATGTAAGATCTCTACACACCCCTCACTTGGATATTTACCACCTTCCATTGGCCAACAAAGAATTTCAAATCAGGGACACTTCTTCCCCTGCCCACCTACTGAAACTCCACTGCTGGAATAAAGACATGTTTTTGAACCAAAATGATGACATTCACCTATGGGAGTCCAATTCGGCCAAGTACTTGTTCCCAGAAGTACACCTATTCCCAAATATCATCCACTTCTACCAAGCTTGTTATCTTCCTAGTCAAAGAGCCATAGTCACCCTTGACCAATAGGTTTTATTCACTATTACAACAGAATCAATAGATCAAATGTTTGAGATCTAGCTAAGCCCAAACGAGACCCCATTTTCCATTGAAGGTTTACTTGAACTCTACATAAAGCTAGAACTTCCCAAGAAGGCTTACATTTTCCAAACTTTCATCATAAAGGAGTCTCATACTCCAACATATAGTCTTCCATATGCTACCACCATTTTTTTGAGAGAGGAAGACAAATTATAACCATGCTCTCTTGCATTCTAGGGTACACCATTGATGAACATTTGGATGAGGTTGTTCTTGCTTTCCTTTCTTTCTTTTACGCAAGCAAGCCTCATGCTATAGTTTACAGCTTTGCTCAGTTTATAGGAGACAAAATCCATGAATAATTTACCAGATTACCAAATGAGAGAGTATTTAAATAATATTCGGTTTTGTTTCACATGTTCCTATATTATGAATCAGACAAATTTCCAGTCAGCATCTAAAAGTTAGACAACAAAGGTAATCCAAGATTTGTCATCTTTTGGACACCATTGATCCAGAGATATTCCACTATTTTTTCTTATAAAGACTTCATTGGTTCATTTGTCCATCCAGTTATGAACATGCTAACCAGTAACTATCAGCCCAAAATAAGTGACGAGATTAAGAGCATCTTACAGTTGGACAAGAATAGTAGAGTCGAAGACTGATATCTATACCAGGACCACACATAAATCATAATATATGGATGCCAACTCAATCCCTACAAGTTGCCCAAATACCTCCCCATGAGGATGTTTGCATTAGATTATTTCAAACAAATCATAAACTCTGATGCAGTCAATTTCCTGTCAGCTAGGAAGAAGACCCAATTTAAAATGAAAAATCAATTGGGACCTTTTATTTGTAATAATAGGGAAGCTGGACTAGAAGCAGACAAAATTTTTCAGCAGATGAACTTCAAGAATAGTTTTATCTGGCAGTATGACCCTAATGGAGTCATAAAGAAACTAAGGCTCAAATTTAAATTGAGTCCTCTCATACATGAGCCTAAGCCAAACATTGAGAGATTTGCCAACCAGTCAGAATGGTTGGAAAATGATTTGACAAATATGGAGAATATTGTAGTAGATGTGGAGAATACATTGGTAGATGTGGAAAAGAAGATTGATACTAGTTCCTTTCTGCAGGTTCCAGCCCTAGAAGAACAAATGAATATTACTCCCATTTATAGATTCTAGCCAATGAGGACAGAAATGTGAAGAGAACTAAGGAAGAAGGTTCTAGCTTAGGGATGAACACTAGAGGTGATAGGTTTGAGATCAACTATAGGAAGAATCCCAAGCTTAATCATGTAACTAAGCAAGAAGGCACCATTGAGACACTAGAGATCACTGACACTGACACAGTGGTGGGTAAAAGCAAAGGTCCAACAGTTTCAGAGGAAACTCACTAGCCTTCTACTTCAAACACTCAACTGATTGAAAAACAACTTAGCATTGAGGTCTCTTCATCCAATAAGCCCGTGGATAAAGGGAAAGATATTAAAGAGAAGTACAAGGAAATTATGTTGAGGAATGAGGCATTAAAGGTTGAGACTTATGCCCGGGACTTCAAACAATTGCCTACTAATCAAAATCGATTAATGCCAACCTTTGACATTAAGACTGGTAAGATGAAAATGACATTCATGCAACCAACAGTCCAGCAGCCCAAATCATCAGCAGACTACAAGAAGACTGAATTTGAAATTTTGGCTAGGGATGTTCACCCTAAAACCAAATTGACTTCCATAAGCAAGAAAGTGAGATGATTTATTCCACCATGATGAATAAAGCGATGACTATGCACAAAATCCAAAGCTCACTCGATAATATCACAACACAATATAAGCTAGAAAAGGCATCCTCATAGGCCAAGGACAATAGAATCAAGTCACTCGAAGATTTGGTGATTGAGCTTTGATATAATCCCAATGATGTCAAGGTTGCAGAAAAACTGATATTGAAGAAGAATGAGAATATTGTATTTTTGAAGAAGAAACTAAAGCTACCTCATTCAGAGCATCCATAGATGAAGGAGGTCCTAGAAAGCCAAACCCAATAGGAGGAGATGATGGACCTCATTCTCCAACTAAATGATCAGTTGAAAGAAATGGAGAAAGAATTTGACAGTTTGATACAGTTAAAACAAGCCAGCCTTGAGACAGCCACTACCACTACCAATACAATAGTCACTACAATAATATCATCAACCTTGACAGCTTCATTGCCCCCCACAGCTCCACTGGCTACAACACTTCCAGTTGCAACAACATCTACATCAATAACAGGTTCAACAACAACACTAGCTGAGCTAAGTGATGAGGTAAGCAAATTGGTCAAAGCCATGGAGTACATGTCCATTTAGACCACAGAGAGAAATAAACTAAAAGAACAAATAACAAGTCTGGAGGATGAGAAGAAGCTCAAATAGATTATGCACAAGAACAAAGTATAGAAATCAAACAGGTTAACTGAAAGAATGAAGAATTTGGAGTAAGAGTTAACATTAAAGGAGCCACTTTCCCAAGCTAAGGAACAGTTATGGGCCAATATCATTGACTCAGTTAATGATATTTATCCATCTATACAAGTCATATTTGAGAAAAATTATTTAGTCAAAGAGGGTACTAAAGCAATTCAAAGAGTTAAAGACAAACTTGGAGACATGCCACAAGAAGCCACCAGGATAATCCAACTCCTTAACTCTAAAAATAAATATGAATTGCAGGAGTTGGACATAGCTGACAGGACTGACACCATACTAGAGGTGAAGAAAGTGCACACCAAGAGCAACCTAATGATGAACCTTGAGGATAAATGCCAAACCATGGAGCTGGCTATAGAAAGGTCATGTTTAAGTTTAATTCTTTGAGGCAGAAAGGTTTGCCAAATCCCTTGGTGATAAATGACAGATTGATGCCACATGAAGACTACAATAGGAAAATCAGAGAAGTGGCAATACATCAAGCCAATAATTCTTCCATGAAAGGGATTCCTATAGGAAAGGTTCTGTACTAAACATTTGAGAACCTATTTTACCTCTAACATGAGGTAAAACACATTTTTCTGAACCGACCAACCTTTCCAAAGTAGGCAGAAGCAGATGAAATCTATAGAAAAATACTAAGTATAAAATTATCAGATGTAGAGACTTGGGAGAAATTAAATGACATACTGTAAAAATGCAAGGTAAAGGTAAATACAACGCAGTAAAAGAAAAGCAACAGGTCAGCCTAGTCAAAGAGTATCAGTTAAAAGGGAAAAGTAAAAATAATAAGTCAGCGTGAAGACAAACAAAAAAGGAGAAAAGGAAACAAAAGATCTGACAGCACAACCTAATAACAGGGAAAGCTTGTAGCAGTTGAACATCTCTCTCTATCTTCTTGCATGAGGATATTTCTTTTTCCTAGATTAATTCCCAAGACAGTTTGGGATATTTTGTAACTATTTTTGTATAAATACTTCACAATTCGAAGTATAGAGTGTGGATTGCTAGAAAATTCTATAGTTGTATTGATCTATAACCTAAGGGTTCATTGTACCAATTTTCCAATTCAGCAGACTGGACTGAGTAATAAGGAGATTGCATTACAAGATTCATGTGTTGAGCTACTTTAGTGAAGTATTTTTTTTTTTAAAGTGTTATTTCCTCAAGTGTTTCACAAACTTGCATGTTATCTAAATTGAATGAATTAAGTGGAATTATATTATAGGATTTGTTTAAGTACACTCTATCTTGAATAGTTAATCATTTTAATGTTTTCTTTTGATATCCAGATTAGGGAATCCTTTATTTCTCCCTAGTTTCGATTGAACCCTACTATTTCCTTCACTATCCGATTTAAGGAACCCTTAATTTCTCCTTGGATCCGATTGAAAACCACTTCACCATCTAGCCTTAAGATCTAAATTTACTCAGCTACCTTTCCCTGTAAAAATTATGTTTAGAACTTGATCCAACCCTATTTTCTTAACACTTGACCCCATAGCCCAATGGTAAAAGACATCCCTCTATCCATCTAAGTGAAAGATCCCTCCACCAAATCAAAACGAAAACCCAAGTACAATCATAACTAGCCTAAAATCAATTGACTAAACCAAGTTAAATCATAAACAGAGATCCCTCTCTAAGAATTAGGAAGGTTAGATCCTAATCTCCGAGGTAGGTTTGTGGTTACCTCTATCATTTATTTCACAACAACTCTAGATAAATTTTGGAGTGATAGAAATAGGTTTCATGTGAGGAGGAAAATGAAGGAAAATAAAGGAAACTGAAGAAAATAGAGGCCTCATTCATAAAAAGGCTTTTGAGGATCCGTTGGAAAGTTCTTAGTTAATTTAAGCTCTTACATCAAGCTTTTTCTTTGCTTATGCATGGTATAAACAAAGGAAAGCAAGGGAAGAAGAAGAAAGGAGCAAGCAAGGAAGAGTAGGATCAAGCAGCTATGACATGGTTATCTATAGGTATCGATTTTCATGTGTGATTTCCTTACTAAATTTGACATACATGGTATTGCTTGTGGCTCTTGTACTATTGTGGCATAGGACTTTCGAAGTGTAACAATGTTTTCAGCCCATCCTTTCCGTTTCCAAATAGCATGGTGTGATGGGGTTCTCATGTTTTGGTTGATCTAGATTGTCAGATGGATTCAAAGTTTAGTGATGTGGATCTACAAAATGATAGAACACATGGCCTAGTAAACCCTAAACGAAGTTCTGTGTTGTGGTAAAGCCGATTTTTGTGTTGTCCTAGATGGCCTAGGAATCCTTGCCAATGAATGGAAGGATGTACGGTAAATCCTAGAGGTTGTTTTCTCTCAATTGGGCCTAATAATACTGGGTTGGGTTATACAGTAAATCCTAGAGAGTGGGTATCAGTTTAGGGCCTGGTGATCCATTGTTGATTGTGGTAAAGCTTGACAAACTAGCATCTAGGTTTACGGCCTAGTGATTTGGGTTTGGATTGTGGTAAGGTTTGAGAGACTAGGAAAAATGAAAATTCCTCACAATGTAGGTGGAAAAATCCAGTGGCATTTATGCTTGTTTGACCTAGTGATTAGGTGGGGATCATGGTAAAGAATTTTCTGATGTATGTATTGTGTTGGCCTAATGATTTGGGATGGATTACGGTAAAGTTTGGTTTCTATTGATGAGGGTGAGGTTGTTTACCCTTGGTATGCCCTGGTTGATTCTTCTAGTTTGAGTCCCACATTGATGCTTGGAATATGGAATGGGGTGAATGGCTCAATAGAGATTTGGCTCAACCATTCTATGGTCAGCTAGAATGTGGAAGTCCCACCCTAGGTTGGATTTTTCATCATTAATGAAGGGTTATTTCTACTTGTATTTATAAGATCATTATGATGGATTATATGTTGTTTATATGCCAATGACTTCATTAGTATTTTTTTCCCCTTTTATGCTAGTTATTTACATGTTTTATGAAAAAAACGATGAGTGCCTCTCATCATGTTCTTACTTGCTATTGAATGATAAATGCATCTATGACCTAATGGGTGAAATGGATGCTAATGTGATAAGGAGACAATGCTTCATAGAGATTATCAGATAAGTATGAGACCCATATCATCAAATATGTTATTTATACCTATAGGTTGCATATTTACTGAGTGTTTGATAGAATGCCTATCATGGATAGTATGGGTCTAGTCAAGGTCTTAAACAATTATTTTCTCTAGTACTGTCGTTTCTATGTTATTTTATTGATTTGAAGGGGATGGTTTAGTTTTGGCTAGTGACCTGGGCTCTAGGCCTAAAAATGTGGCTCAAATATCAGATTGGCTGGAATATCACTTACAAGTTGGGTCTTTGTTTGATGCCAAACAAGCTTGTGATTGTGACTCTAGGGCTATAGTCACATGCATGCCTTGTCATGGGAGTGACTTTGGTTTTAATTCATCTAAATGCTAGCTTAACTGAAGGGTTGGGAACTAGAAGCGGTGGATTAGCTCCTGAGGGTCCTGAAGCACTTGAGGGAGGTCTTTGTGTTGCGTTTTCATCGATTGCATTTCCTTAGTTACCTAGGAGGTTAGATCATATCATAGTGGCCTCTCATCGCATGTTTACCCCAGTTGGCTAGTTGTTTGGGTAGATTTGGGAGGAGGGTGTTACATTGTGGTATTATAGCATGGTTCACCCCTTGGACTGGATGGGCTATGTGTTGATCATTCATGCATGTGAGTTGCATGTCTATCTCTTAAACATGTATTCCATGTGTGTCTTGTATTACATGATGTTGATCATGGTTGTAGTAAAGTTGTCATGAGAAACTTGATGTTAATTTTTTGGAACGCATCGTCATGAGTATATGACTGGTTACATATTGTTATATGTTTCTTACATGTTGTATGTATCTTGATGTTGGGTCCCTAAAATACTAGTGATTACCCCATTAATATTCTATTTGTACCACTTATTAATAATGTTGTGCCCCTATTGTCCCCATATTGTTATTATTGTGCCCCATAGAATCCCTCTATTGTTATTTTTGTGGCTTTATATTATTATTGTTCGGTCGGCTGGGTTATATTGTGACTCCTTAGACTCCTATATATAGAAAGGAGGTTTTGTCATTTGAATCATCAAAGAATTGTTCATTTATATAATGTAAAGGAGGTTGCCCCCTCGAAGAGGCTGAATTCTAAGGCGTTGATCTATCTTTTCTATATTTTTCTTGAGCTTGTTTCATAACACACACCCAAGACTAGTGGGAAAAATCCTCAACCCTGTGAAAATTTCTAATACAATTCTACTGCAGTCACTGTTTATTTCACCTACTTATCTCTCACAATAAGTTATTTACGAAAACCCTTTAGTAAACATTAAAATAAATTCTACTGCAGTTATCGCATAATTACATAGAGAAAATAACAGTGATATACAAGGGCAAGAATCAATCACATCAACACAGTTGTTTTTAAACAATTGTCCCCGGAAAAACCCAATGTGGGAAAACCGGTGCAGTAGATTAGGGTTTTATTAATCTTTAGCAACAATCGCTTTACAAGGAATGATTTCACAGAGAAACTGAGACACTTCTAAGAGAAAACACCCGAGACAAAGTTTCTCCTCCACCTGGAGAAGTTCTGACAGCCTGGAGGCCCTTCAACCACCTCTGCGTCACTTCTGTGTCACTCTGCGTCAGTCTGCGTCAGCCTGCATGAGAACTGCATCTCTAATTGTGCTGCCTGACTGCTCTTCCCTCTACGCTGTCTCTCAAATGCCCTGCGTCACCTCCTTCTCAGTCACTGACTGCTACTGATGCCCTCCTCTTCCTCCACCCTGCAACTCTCCCTCTGAAATTGAACTCCTTCTCCTTGATACTCGGTTTCCCTCGGGGTACCGAGTATTTGCTTGGTGTGTCTCCAAATGACTCTCAAGTCTTCTTTTATACTTTTTCTGTTGATGAATCAATGGTCGAGATTAAGTCTCTAATCAACGACTAAGATTAAAACATACTTGATCCTCGTCTCTTAGAAGCTTCTCACCCATGTCTTTATTAATACCCATTAATATTTTTATTTTCGTAAGTTTAGACTTAGAAACCCATTAAAAATATTAATTATTTTAATAACTCCTCATCCGGGTGGAATTTCTCGAAACGATTTCTAGGTCTTGGAGATCTCATGTTTTCTAGCCCCTCCACAAAATTTCGGAGCTAGAGCACATCCGATTCTACCCAAAATCAACAAACCCCACAAGATGTGTTCTTTGTGACAACGCTCAGAGAAGGGGCTGTCACCTATTCCCAACTCTCTTTGTCTAGGCTCTCTCCTAGCTAAGCCAAGGGGGGTAGCCCTGTGGAAGATTCTAAAAGGAAATCTTGCTAAAGATAACAAGTTCTAGGAGATTGTGATGTTAATTAAGACAATTAAGCATTCACCATTTAAATAACTTGAAAGAGAAATGATATTGATTCACAATTACAAATGTCTATGAGCATATAAGAATCAACAATGTAAATAGATCCAGTAAACTTAACAAGATATGCTGCAAGGAAAAGTGTAAGTAGACCAGTGCCAATAGGTATTAACTGTAAAAAATGAAATCAAAATACTTGCAAATAAAATATAATTTTTTAGGTTACAAGAAGTTGCAAAAATGGGAAGCTACAAAAGTGTTAGTGGATCAAAACAAAACCACAATAGCAAAAAATTATATACAACTTTGACAGATGAACAACTTAATGTAGCTAGAACTTGCAAGTGAATAAAACTTGTACTTGAAATTGATATTGCTCAAATATGATATAATGACATCAAAGGAAATCCTAATATGAGTATGTAAATGAAATAAACAAGTACAAGAAATAAAGTGAAATGCTTGCAAGTAAATGGAAATGCTCACAGTTAACTTGTATATTTTTGAGAAAGATCTTGAATGATAACCAATTACATATAGGGTGAACCAAAGTTGTAGGTGAGTTTTTGAAATAAAGTTGTCTTTGTTAATTTTATTTATGCCTATTCTAAGTTGTTACTTCCCCTCAGTTCCTTCATTTGGTAAGGACTTGAGGTGGTTGCAAGAAGGCTAAGTGAGGAAGCAAAGGCTTCATTAACGATACCCACCTAGTTCTTGAAGACAGCCCACATGCCTTTGTCTTACAAGGGATTTAGCCACGCAAGAGAACTGCGAGGTCATGCGTTTCCAAACTCAAATCTTGGGAAATTGAATGATAGTTGAGGAAGTTTTCCTATAAGTCTATCAAACAATGCAAATGTAAGTGAGATGAACAATTTAATATAAGTGCTTAATGACAAGATTTTTCATGAATTAATATTGCCAGTTATAGCTCAATAAAAATATCACACTTGCATAAAATCATAAGATCTGAAATGCAAACAATTAGACTATGAAATGAACAATGAGATAAGTGATATACTAGCAATAAGATAAGTTATACCAGCAGTGAATAAATCAGATCTAGGCTAGTAAATCAGCTATGGGAATTAGTGAACTTCAATGAGCTAAATAACTTATTGAAATATGTGAGTTAGAGATTAGATCTAGCAATTAGATGGTGAAACGAGCAAGTAACTAAACTAAGAAAACAAATGAAACAAGTTAGTTTCCCATCACCCAAAAATCCTTCTTCCAAATGAGGAGATCAAGATGCCAAGGGGAAATCCGCAAGCTCCCTCAAGAAGAAAATTTATTTAATTATTTTAAGAGGAACCCTCTTATAGAGAAATGAGGGTTTTAAATCTTGAGGAGGGTTTACAACAAGGAACTAAAGAACAAATAACCTTCCTCAAAATACAAGATAAAAATGAGAAAATTATGTACAATGCTTTAATATCACAATGAGATAGTTCCTCAAGAGGGAACTCGCTTATCCTTCCAAGAGATCTAAGCCTAGGGATTGACATCCAAGCTTTCATGAAGAGAATTGCGCAAAAGAGGGAGAGAAACCCTCTTTTTATCCACGGCCAAGGGTATGGAAGGCCTCAAAACTATTGATCTCTTGATTTTCAAGCTTCCAATATAGATCCCTTCAAATCGTTTTTTAGAACCCTAGTGCTCAGGCCTCCACAAGGAACTACACAAGCAATAAGGAGGAAGATCAGATCTAATGCTAGAGGAAATAGATTAGAAAATAACGAGAATATACACTTAAAAATACAAATGCTAGCCACAACAATGTGAGGACACCTTCGCTCTTGGGCAAGTAAGAAGGGATTGACCCTCTAAATAAGCTCTGAAAAGCTAGATTATTCATTAAAAGCGCATAAAATAAGTAAGTAGATCTTGATTTAAAAAATGAGACGTCTTAGAGTGCTAGGGTAGAGACTCCCCTTTCAATTCGCTAGATCATATCTTTGAGGAAATAACTCAATGTGGGTCCTTGCTCCTTTTGCTTCCTTGAGAGTGAGTTCGTTTAGACATGAGCTTACTCCACGCTCAAGATATTTTTAAAAAGAATTATATCTCTACACACTTGACAAGAAATCGTTAGATCCACAAGGAGATAGATTACACAATGAAAAGAAGGCGAGGGGTTCAACAAAAAACCCTCTAGTGCTCTTTCTCTAGAGTGGTCCTCTAACTCAAATATTAATGCAAGATAACTTACATCAATCAAAGTGGGGTTTACTCTCCCCCTTTTCTTAAGTCTCCAAATCATCAAAATCCTCTTCTAATGTCAAAATTACAAAAATGGAGGTATACTTAGCAAAATTATTTAGTTGGGGATATCACAGACACCAAAAATTTAGGCCAACCACCAGGGAAAAACCCACGAGGAGAAAACCCAACGATCTTTCCCTATGAGAGAGATTTCATTTCCTCAATTTGTACATCAGATAAAATAACATATCATATGGACAAAACTTTGTCCTCTTCTTCAGTCATAGAGCCACAAAACTTTTCTTTACAACAAAGATAAGGAGCCACATAGAAGCTTGCATACCATAGAATAATATGGCACAGAGAAACTCGCATACCACAAAAGAATGTGCCACAGAGAAGCTTGCATACATTAGAAGAATGTGCCATAGAGGTTGCCACAAAAATCGCATATGATGATGCCATAGAACTCGGACTAGTGATGCCACAAAACTTGGACTGCATAGAGAAATGTTGCCTCAGATAGCTTGCAAATGCCTCAGATCAAATGATGTGAAATCTGCTTTGAAGGAGAGCAAATAGGCTCAATATATAGTTGTTCATCCATACGAATAGACGTGTCTCTTGGTGTAGGCCGACATGATCTTGGAGGGTTTGACTTGAGCATTTGAGGGGGCATAAATTCAAATTTAATTTATCTTTTTATTTCTTGATGAAAATACCGACCATGGCTACGAAATCCTAATAGAGGGGTGCCCTACTGTGGAACTGTGTGGAGCTGGTCCCACTTGTGCTCTTAGGACATGTGAATTGATGAATGGTTCAACAATGTCAAACTGGTCTCCATCATCACCCTAGACGGGGATGTTGAGAAGAGACCCCAGATCTCACCCTCATCAATCTAGAAGATAATCTCTCCATGCAAAAATCTCCTCCCCAAGACAACTCACACCATTACTTAACCCTTGTTTCCAAGAGAAGAAATGAGAAGAGTTAGTGCACACTTACTCAAGAGAAGAGAGATGAGTGTGTGCGATGATGATCCAGTGAAAATGACTTCCCTGTATTTATATGAGGGCAACTAAGTAATTTTTCATTAATTTACAATGAAAAAAGCCCTAAAAGTTTGCTTGAAGGCAACTAGGCTAATATGTCACAGTCTAACCTAAAGATAGCTTTACAAATGATAAATGACAATAAAAATTTCATAAATTCTCCATGTATGGGAAGAAAGGCTCCCCAACATGAAGTCATCCTAAAAAAATGGGCATCTCCATCAAGCAAGTGACAAAGTGCATCCAAGAGTGCTCCACACTCCAAGGGACATCATCAAAGTGCATGGATACATCTCCAAGTAACGTCTTCTCCATCAAGATATCATCATCAAGAAGGGTCATGTCACCCTCTAGGGCATGCATGGTTGATTTGGAAACCCTAGGATCAAGCGTTGGCATCAATATAGGGTTGCTAGCCCTCTCAAACCATATCAAGTGGTCTCCATCATCTTCAAGGCTTCAAAATAGGGAAATGTCCATCAAGCAAGTTTAAGGCTAGCCTGGGGGTGTCCTAGGTTTATCTAGGCACATGATGAATCAAGCCAATGCCTTGGCTTCTTGGCTCAACATTTTAGCATTTGGAGGTGCGGCAAGGGGCATACAACCACGTGGAGGCTCTTCAATCCCTAACACTCATCTTAGGATGAGCAACGTTGTAACTTGTGGTTGCAATGTCATATGTTCTCCCAAAGTTGGGTTAGATGTTCTCTTCATTGTGCCAAAGAGTTGTCAAGCCATTCCTCAAGGGACCTCTATTGCATGTGTGATGAACCACCTAAAACACACCCTCAAGATGAAGTGAGATTAACATCATTAGGGACAAAAACCAATAAAGCATCATAATGGACCATATTCAATGTTAGGGGAACAAAAATACTTCTGGTAAACAGTGCCTTCAAATTTCTTTCTAGGTGATGATTTGTAAGCAAGATATCACACTTATATTAGGGATGATTATACAATTAGCTCTATTAGGTGCTTCCATCCCCTAATGGGAGGGACATTTCATATGTAGGCCCACCAACCCATAGATGCATGTGATGAATGTGGTCATTGTTGTGAAAGACTTAAGGGAAGATGGCCACAACCATTGTAATGATTGAAGGAGGTTCAACACCTTGCGTATAATGATAACAAGAGGGAGAAGTCATGGAACCATGAGTTACCTCTTTCCTCAGCCTATATTTTCCACCCATTTGGTGTGCCTTTTACTTTAGTGATTTTTCTTTCGTTCTTGCATAACCTAGATGACCCAACTTACTTTATGTTTTTCTAAAATCCATTAAAGATGTAGTAGTTTATAACACATTGGGGTTGGGACATTCATAAGTTCCTTTGTTTAGATGGAGCATGAAATGATTAGGAACTGAGTGATGGCTAAAGAGGCAGGGTAAAGCTCATGCTGGGCTCTTTCCCACGTGCTTATATATGTTCCAACCATTTTCTACATTTTGCATTCTCTTTCATTTGTAGCTTCATATGCTCTGTTGGAATTTCTAAGTTTAACCTGTTAGAAATTCTTCATGTACTATCTGGTTTATTTCTTCCTACTTATTTAATTACTTAACAAGTTATTTACCATGTAAATACTGAAAATAAACACAAGTACAGTATCAACATCTACAGATCATCAACTAAAAGAAAACAAACACACAAGTGACACCATTATTTTTGGACCAATTTCCCCGGAAAAACCCAATGCAGGAAAACTGTTGCGACAGATATGAGGGTTTTATTATTATGTAGTTTCAGAATACAACTAGGGTGCCAGGCATGGCTCACCCAATAGAGAATGCCCTCGGCAGTAGTACCTCTCCTTGGAGATAGATATTCTGGCTAATTAATCACCGGATGAACGATCCCACAACAATAATTGCAGCTTCCACTGCTCTGCATCACTTTGATAGGGACTACGTCACCCTACTTGGTTCACCAGCACCTAGTCTGCCCCACGAAAGTCCTCCCAGTGCTACCTCTTGGCCTTGCGTCAACTCTGCTAGCCTTTGCGCAGCTACTGAAGCTTTTGCGTCAGCCCTCAGACCCTCTGCGTCACCCACGCTGGCCTCTCCTGGCTCTGCGCTGCTCCCAGCTGCCTCTATGTCAACCTCTCCAGGCTCTATGCCGTCTCTCTGGTACTAACTCTGCCTCTTTGCTATGTATTCACTGCCCCTCGCTGCTGATCACTGATTCACTTTTTCTTAGCAACCCCGCTCTAGCAAAATGAATGACTTGTTGACCACTACGTGTCAACTACCCTTAGCAGTACACCCCCTTTTCTTCTCAAAAGGGATAACGCTTGATCGACGTGTCCGTGTCATTCGACAGTCATCATCGACCTAATCATGTTATGTTGTAAACCCAGAATGCATGTGTAAATTGTAAATAATCTTAGGAGTCATGTATGTAAATTGCCTAGGTGGACCTAATTTTCTAGTGATAATCTATGTTCCGGAAGGTTTTTTGTCTCATCGATCCATGATCGGCAGAGTTTTTCTTCAGCCTAACCCCAAAGCTGGAATGAATTTTGTCATTAAAATCTTAGGGGAATCCTAGTGCGTTGATTTGCTATATTATATTTGGTCGCAGAACTGGGTGGTCTATGAGGGTCTATGTCAAATGGGTTTTCCCCTTGAGATGTAAAAAAGTCATGATGTAAAGTGTTTTGAGGGTTAGAAAATGTTTTAATTCCCTCATAAGTCCTAAGTCCTAGGTCCTAGGTGATTTTTCCAAAGGCTAAGTTCGAGGATCCAAAAAAAAAAAAATAAAAAAATAATAAAAAAAATAAAAGATATAAATAATAAAATAAATATAAAAAATAAAAAATAAAAAATAACTAAAAAATAAAAAAAATAAAACTTAAAAAAATAATAATATAAATAAAAAATAAAATAAAATAAAATTAAAAAAATAAATTAAAAAATAAATAAAAATTTGAAAAATAAAATAAAATAATAAAATAATAATAAGTCAAATTTTTGAGTAAATAAATGCAAAATTTTAATTGTTTAATATATTAAAATGCATTTAAAAATTCGATGGATGAGATTAAAAGAAATCTTGATTCTCATCGACGGTCGAGATTAGTTTGACATGGATCACTCGAACTAGCCATTTGGAAATTTTCCTTTAAATAGGGTGCTAGGGGTCATTTGAGATCATATTGGATCTGAGAGTCTGGTGCTAAAGAAAGCTCTCTTGTAGTCATTTTTGGGCAATAAAGAAAGACTTTCGGGTTGAAATCTCGCTGGTGTTACTCTTCTGGATACGCTGTAAGATGTTTTATTTTTCTGCATAATTTTATTTTCAGCTATTGATTTTAGCTTGATGAAGATTGATTCATGCATAGGCATCTTGTCTGATCTCTAGGGTTTGAATGATAGTTTAGATTCTGAAATATAATGGTAGGTATCTCCATTTGATCTGGATTTCACTATTGTTTTCTTCCTCTATGTTAATGGTTGATTTTAAGCTGTGCAGGAAATCTTAGTTTTGAGTTTACCGGGCGTTAGGGGAAGTTCTTGGCTGAACCAGCCAACTTCCGAATTGCATTTTCTAAAAGAGCCCAGCTAGTTTTAATCCCGAGCTTATCATCTGAAATTTTTTATGAATGCATGCAGGGTTTTTCTGAAGCATTTCACATTAAATTAAAATTCTGAAAATATTTGTGGCATAACGAAAAATCTGGCTATTTTAGAGCCTGTAGTTTGTGAATATTGTAATTATTTAGTTGGGGTTTTCAATTTCGTTTCTTGCAGATATTATTTTTGGGTCTTCTGTTCTTTGTCATTGCAGGTTGCAGGTACAAGCTTTGAGAATTATTTTTAGGGTTTCCATCAAGCAATTTGGAGCAGGAAAGATTTAAATTTTTTGATCAGGGATCACAGTTTCTACCGTTGCCATACCCTCGACTATCACTCTTCGCTCTCCTTTCCTTACTGTCTTTAACCTGCAAAAATCCATACCCTTCTACGCTGGCCATTCCTTCGCCAAGCCATAGTTCACACGCGGTCTCGCTCTAACATTCCTGCGATTCCTCTTCTGCCAGCGTATTGCTCTCCCATGCATTTTTCTTTTAGCCATCACCGTTGTAACTCTTCCTACGGATCTCCCCATCGTTCCATATATCTGCAACAAAAATCTTTGTCTCAATGCTGATCCGAGCTGCCAAAACCAGCAGCCTCCATTTCCTAGCATCGAAACTGCCCATCTTCTGGCTGTTCCGCGCTGCCATTCCTGCACTATTTCCATGCTCAGCTCAAGTTTTCACCTGCAAAATGTGTGATTTCCACAGCTTCCTCCTCCAACCTGTATGCTAACAGCAGCAAGCAAACAAAGAAAACCGATTTTCAGCCTCTCAAGATTGGATTGCAGCTCTAAACTGCTGCACGCACCTGCAACTGCATCCAACGGCTTCATCTGTGCTGTGTTCTCGTCAAAGTCTCCCTCGCAGTCCCTCCCGCTGTCATTCTCTGCTCCTCACGCGAATGCGTTGGTAAAGTTGAGCGTAGGTGTTTCTTTGAGTTTCATTTAGTTTAATTGTGTAATGTATAACTTTTCCGTTTTAAATTTGAATTAAAATTTGTTTTAGCTTTAGTTTAGGACATATCTTAGTTCATTTTAGGTTTAGATCTATTAAATCTTTGTTTTAGTTTTTGGAATTAGATTTCTTTAAAATTAGATTTAGTTTTGTTTAAATTTTGACAAAAAAAAAAGGAAGATTAGGTTTAAGGTTATTTTTTGATTTTATATATATTGGCATGTATTTCATGAGGTTAGGATTGATGTTTTAATTTGTTGAAGTTTCATTTAGTCTAAGGTTTTAGATAGATTTTAGATTTTTAGATTTAGTTTGGTTAAATAATCATAAAAAATAAAAAGTCTCAAAAAGCATAAAAGGTCCTTTAGTTTAGCTTAGTTTTGTGATTTTAACTTTTTATTTAATTTTTTTTTAGTTTTGTTTTATTTAAAAATCATAAAAAAAAGAAAAAGAAAGAAAAAGAAAAAAGAAAAAAGCGTAAAAATTTTTCTTTAGTTTTCTTTTATTTAGTTTTAGGACTAAATTTTAGATTTAGATTAGTTAAATATTTTTTTTTTTTTTAGTTCTAGCTTATTTTCTTTTTTCATTTAGTTTAGTTTAGCGTTAATAATCTTAAGTTTCATTTTAGTTTTTGCTTAGTTTTGTTTTGTTTTATAAGAAAAAAATGATAAAAAAATATATAAAAATTAAAAAATATCTTGAAAAAGCTTAACTAAAAAAAGTGAAAATTCATTTTTGGAGTCTCTTGTGATATTTATATTTCATTCCTCTATAGCTAAATGCACTTAAATGTTTTATAAAGTTGGCTATATAAAGGTGGTAGCTGGTCAGTATTTAAATTTTATGATCATTTAAAGCATTTAATTTTTCTTGAAGTTTAATTGCTGGAATATCGTTAAGCCATTGAGCATTTATCGGTTATCTTGCATTTGGTAAAAGTTAATCTTTGTTCGAGTAATTTGATGGTAAATGATTGTTAATGAGTTCATATTTCTGCAAGCATTTGATAAATAATCATTCAGTCATTAACTCTATAAGGCACTGGTCCGTTAACTTAATAAAATCAATTAAGTGCTTGTTTCCCCTCGTGTCTCCCAACCCAACTGGTCCACAGTTGGTTATCCATTGTCCCATAGGGTCTACCCTCCTTAGCCGCGGGAGACAAGCTTAAACAGAGAGATCGGGGATCAGGGTGACAGCCCCCGGTCTGAGCGTTGTCATGACAATCTGTGCGACAACATGACTGATCACTCTGGTGTATTCTCCAACTGACCCTCAAGCCTCCTCTTATACTTTTCTTGTTGGTCCATCAACGGGCGAGATTAAATCTCTAACCAATGGCTAAGATTAGATTTGGTTTGATCCATGACTTTTGGAACATTCTAACCCAGTTTTATATTAATACCCATTAATATTTTATTTTTCCTAAGTTTAGACTTAAGAACTCCATTAAAAATATTAATTATTTTAATATCTCCCAAACCGGTTAGAATATTCCTAAACCATTTCTGGGTCTTGGAAATCTCATGTGCTTTAGCCTCTCCACCAATTTTCATGGCTAGAGCACATCCACTGCTACCTCAAATGAACATGCTTTTTTCTATCTTTTAGTTGCATCAACCTATTGGGGCAAAGTTTCCTAAACTAACTATAGAAAATCAATGAAGTTTAAGTACTTTTGAATTTTATGGTTGTTGCGATAATACATGTGCCCTTGCAGTCTCACCTCTTTATAGAGTGCGAGTTAGCTATTTTCTTAAGTCGCTATGGATGGATTTGATCGAAGGAATGGGTTTGTAGTAAATGCGCCCACTTTTGCTTAATCTTCTTGAAGATTTTCAAATGTCCCTAGGAGCGGCCTCTCCTCCCAATGGCATCTCCAACCTTTGTACTCTATGTGTGGTAAATTACAAAATCATGAAGAATAGTGAAGCCTTCGCTTGAAGTGGTTCAAAGCCTTCATTGACTATACCTATAAACAAACAAAACAAGTGGGGTTCTGCCCCTAGTTGTTCTTTCCCACGTAACTGTGTAGTTACTTAATGGCAAAGGACGTTAGTCTTATGTTAATTTTACACATGAACAAGAAGAATTCGAATTATAATGCCCAATACATATAGCAATAAAGAAAAATAGAACAAAAGCCACTCTACCAAGGCACAAGAAATTATACAAGGGTTCACATTGAAAATGAACTCTTTATTTGTGATAGCACGTATTGCAAATGAAAAACAACCACCTTACAATGGAGGAGAGCTTAGCCTTTATAGAAATATTTCTGACTACTAGTAAGACTCTCCTCAATAAAATATTGCTTGTCTTCTACAAGTTGGGGCTTAGTAGTTCTTCAACTTTTTGTAATTTAATTAGTCCCCAAGGGGATCAAGTTGACTAAATATTCCCAAGAGAGAGCACGAATTCCCTTTGAAAATGTCTTTTGGTTGTCAATAGTCAATATAGTAGCATAATATCTTCAATGTCTAGCTTCCTTGGTCCATCCTCCAATTCAACTTGCCAAAAATAAGTGGTGCAAAATTGCAAATTACCATAGAGGTTCGATTTAATCCCCTATAAATGTTTCCGATATTGTTGACCAAGTTTGACTAAGCTGTAACTTTTCACTTGATGCTCAAATCGAAAAACTTCCATTGACTTGGAATCCTCTAGTCATGCTCTACAATCTAGGATTGGGTTGACCTTTTAACCATTTTTACCATTTTGCATTGGGAATCGTGAACTGTCTCGGGAAACGTGAATGTGTTCATATGAGACTACTATGTTGTGAGAGTTGTCATTGTGAAAATTCCAATACTTTAACCCTATTGTAGCAACTGGTATTATTTCTCCTAACTGATAAATTAATTATTTAGTTTATTGCTACGACAACATCAAAATAAACACACTCCAACCTTCACAAATAAAATTATGCGAAAAAATAAAACGTTGGAAGCTAAGAAATGCTAGCACACACATAAAATTAACACAATTATTTTTGGACAAAAGTCCCCTGAAAAAACCAACTTTGGAAAACCGGTGCAGCAGTTGAGGGTTTTATTATTAAGCACCAGTGAGAAATTCTGAGTACTATTGGCTGCTAAAATCTGGCAATCCTACAAAGAAAAACACTGATAGAAATCTAGTGAGGAATTTTCCTCATACCACAGGAAAACTCTCGACACAATTGCCTTCCGAAACTCGACCCTTTGACCCTCTTTGCAGCTTGCTAGACATCAAGCCTTTGACTGGTCTCTAATGAAGTCGTTTTCCTTCTGCTGACTGAAAAGATGCTTCTTCGACACTTTGGGGCTCCTTCCCGGCCTCTGGAACTGAAGAGGTCAATCCCTCTCAGCCTAAGTCACCTTACACAAGGACACAGGACATGCAAGACACAAGGATTCGAGTGTCCGACACGGGCACGTTAACCCCTCAGAACAGGACACGTTATATATATATATATATATATTAAAATTTAGATATTTCTTACACAAATTCTCATTCATCATACAAATTCAAACATGGATCTAGATGTAAGTTTTACAAAGTAACATTATGCATACAAATACAATTGTAATTTGTGACAGATTCATCAATGATCCAATAGGAGAAAGACAAGAAATTGTAGTTTTCTCATTAAGTCATCAAAATCAAAATGTGTTACATAGGTAGTAGCAATGCCAATGGAAAATAGAAATAGCAAATAGAAAACTACTACAAGCCTCAAGGTAGTAGGTAGCTCATGACTCATGAGTTATCAATCAACATCACTGTCATCGTCATGGTCACCACTACTCTCCACTGCTGCATCCTCCTCCTCTGTATCCAATGTCATCTCTGCATCTGCTGGTGTGGAGGATGACCCCTCAACATTATCACCATCATCAAAAGTGACAGGCTCTAGCATTGCCTCATTAAGATCCAAGTTGGCCAATGCCACCTCAACACTGCTATCCAAACCCATATCATCAGGAAAGAAATCCCACATCTTGGTTTTTCCCTTCAACCACTCATCCCTCTACCTATAAATAAGACGAAGGTTGGTGTGCACATACACCATTGTCTCTGCCTTGGACTGCTCAAGCCTGCTCTTCTTGACACTATACAAATTCCCATATGTGTTCCAATTCCTTTCACAAAAAGAGGATGAAGTCACCTTAGAGATGAGCCTCATGGCCAACTGTTGTAGAGGAGGGCTTGTTGCCCCATGAGTTGCCCACCAAGAATAGGGCTTCTTAGCCCCCCTTTCTCTAATCACATCATATCCTGCAAATCAATCAGTGTTAGTGGAAAAATCTGCAAAGGCATCCTCTACCTCATCAAGGGATGCTCTATCCTGAAAATTTCCCCTCAATGCATCCTTCCTCCCCTGTGAAATTTCACCATCCATGTGAGGAGGGATTCTGCGAGAAGGTCCACCATTTAGCCACTCATGGCTGTAATATTTTGGGTTCAATGAGTGAGCCAAGCAATGCAAAGGTGTGGAATTCTTGTCCCATCTGCTGACAAGAATATCTTGTATAGTGGTGAAGAAGTCCTCTGATGATGTCTCATACTCGGGGGCACTCACTCTGTAAAATAATGGTCTTCACAGACTCAATCATGGAATCCCATTCCTCATAAACCTCTCTTAGGATGGATTGGTCTATATCTGCAAATCGTAGCAAAGCAATGATAGGGTCTATGATCTTAATAAGTAGATCTACCCTCTCCCACCAAGCATCATCTAACACTGTGTCCTTCACTCTTTTTGAGGCTGCTTGATCTGTATTCCTCCAAAAAGACCAAAAATCTGAAATAACCATGGCTCCAAGAGTGGTCTTGACCTCCCTCAACCTCTTCAACATGATGAATGAAGAGGCAAACTATGTATCTGCAATATTCAACAATGATAGATTGGTGTACTCCTTGTAGATTGTGAGGGCATTTGTATGATTTTGTACAAAGTTGCAGATATGTTGTGCATCCTCAATAATACTTCCAATCCAAAGCACATCAAAAGCAATAGATTTAAGTTCTAAATTCAAGGAATGGACAATGCAAGGTGTCCAAAATACTTGTGGATATTTAGCTTCCACAATCATATCAACAACATTGCAAACGAGTGCATTATCTGTAATGATTTGCGCACAAGGATCAACACCTACATCTTCAATAACTTTAATGAACAACTCTCCCATATATTGTGCATCCTTGTATTGTCCAAGTGCATCCACTCATTTCAAGAAAACTGGACCATTCAAGGAAGACACCATGAAGTTGATGAGTGGGTGGTGTGCTGGATTTGTCCATCCATCAGAAAAAATACTAACCCCAGATGTTGGCCATGCTAATTTAATAGGCTCAAGCATTTTGTCCACCTCTCTCTTTGCCTTAGTCAACAATGTGGTTCTAAGCTTCTCTGACCCAGGAGACACATTCCCTGACGGAGGCCCTTGAGTTAGAGTTTGACACATCTCAGTAAATAAAGGTGAGTGTGGAACATTAAAGGATATGAAGTTCTGATAGAAAAAGAATGCAATGGTGAGATCAAGTTCTTCCAGTTTCTCTTTCTGAAAAATCTTGTCCACTGGACCAAATGCCACTTCCTTTCTTTTTGCTGCTTGTTCCCCACCAAAACTCTCAAATGGAAATTTGTTGTTGCTTTTCCTCAAGAATGGAAGGGGATCATCATTCTTGTTTTTTTTAGATGTTGCAGCCACCTTTGCCACACCAACATTGGCCTCTTTTTCCATTTCTTTGCTCTTAGCTAAAGATACACATGTACATGCTCCAATTCAACAACCCGGTAAAACCAACAAATGAGCTTTCACATGGTAATAAGTACTCATGAAATGATTGTTGCAATAGTTGCATTTCTAAGCAACATTGCCGCCTCCCTTCAACTTGTTGCATGGCCCTTGCTCTCTTGTGGCATACTTCCACAAGGGATATTTGTTTTCTTGAGCCTGTTGTCTTTCTAAATTAATTCTTCCCTCAACATTTGAAGTTGTTGTTGCAGCACCGCTTCCAATAGAGGGAACACTTGCAGACCCTAATGAAATTGGAACAAGAGGGGCATCTCCGATGGGGACATTCTTCCCCTTCCTTTGCCCTTTCCCTGTTGCCTTTCATTGAGCCATGAATGTTGTAAAGGAATAAAGAAAAAATGCACAAACTTGTAAAAAAATGCACATGCAAACCGCTGTAATAAAAATGCAAAAAAAGAAGCAAATTTCACTGACCTGTTGCTTGAATCGCCTCCAAAATGCTCACAAACCCTTTGTTAGTCACTCCCGCACACCCACAGCAAGAGAGAGAGAGAATAGTGAGTGAGAAATGACCCAAAACCGCCCTTTATGGGCCGCGCGACACATTATTCAAGGGGATACGTGTCCCATAATCGGGACACGCGTGACATGTTACCCGGACGTGTGGGACATGCTCGGAGGGCACGTGTCCCACCGAATCGTGTCTGATTCACCCGATTCAAGACACGTGGAGGGTATGCAACAAATCCGGTTTCTTAACTCTCAGCAAATCGAATTGCCTCTAGAAGCTACTGCGCGGCCCTTGTGTCAGCTTCTCTGTGGCTCTTTTGCCTCTATGAAAATGCACTCGTTGGATCTAGAATACTCCCTCCAACCTCACTGTCTCTGCCCCTCACTTACTAGTTCGATCTCTAGCTCTCTGAGACAAATGACTGTCGCTACTTCATAAATCAATCTGCCAAGAAATCGAATTGCTCAAGTGTCTCTAGTGATCTCTCCACCACTACATCGATATCTTCTTATAATTCTCTGTTGGAGGACCAACAACAAAGATTAAAACGTAATCAATGGCTAGGATCATCTCTGGATCGATCTATGTGAGTTTCTAGATGATTCTCATTTTGACTTAATTAATATTGATTAATTAACCATATTCCCTAAGTTTAGACTTAGGAAATATTTAAAAATTGGTTAATAATCTAATTAAATCATTTCTAGGCGAAATTTCCAGAAACGATTTATGGGTTTTGGAGATCTCATGTATTCTAGCCTCTCCACCAAATTTCGTGGCTAGAACATATCTGATGCTACAAAAACTAAGAGTCATGAGGAATATTGCACCAAGGCCAAGGTCACTTACATCTCAATAAGACTTTAACCATGTGGAATAACATAAGTGCACCTTGACGTAGGTTGGACTGGGCCGTACACTAATGGTCACCTCTAAAAATTGCAGTCTCCCATAAAATGATCATTCCTCAAGAGATTCCACCAAAGGCCATCCAATCCAGTTAGGGACGAGAGTGCTTAGGTGAAGCTTTCAAGGGACAGGGGATGGTCCAACCAAACAACTAAATACAGACTCAAACTGACAAGACACAAATCTAGTATGCCTAATACAGGGCCTTGTTAATTTGGTAGCTCAGGGACAAATTCCCTCCATTGGAGAGCCTCCCTCATCCAGAGAAGCCCCTCCTAACCGTTGGAAGACTTTAATTTGGTCAAGGAAAATTATTATTTTAAGGTGAAACCTACATGTGCACAAAAGTACAAGCTGGCCTGGGAAAGCTAATTCGACCCCTTGAGACTCATATAAATATACATGTCACATCACTTTGGAGATCATCACACACATCTTTCTTCTCTTGGATTGGGTCGTACAACTTTGAAATTGCAAGTCTATCTTCACACATGCGAAGGAGAGAGAGGGTTTCTTAGTTGGCCGAATTCATCTTCTGTTTTGGGACTTTGACCAATGTTGACTTTTTGGATTAGGAACTTGGTTTGACTTTGTTTTTTGATCTATTTGACTGGGAGGTTGACCAGACTTTTCCATAGCACATTGACCAGCATTGAATGAAATTGCAGACCTAGGGTTTCCACAGGTCAAAGTTTGACTTTGACTAGATTTGGAGAGACTGTTTTCGCTGAAGTTTGACCAACAAAGAAGGCCACATCTTTTGACTGTTTATTGAGTTGATTTGGAGGAGGTTTGACTATTTACCGTTGACTAGTTAGGGTTGTTGTTGCTACTGTTGACTTTGAGCATAATTGCAGATTTGACTTGTCGACCATATTTGACTTGTCGACCAGATTTGACTTTTGAGCTCATCTTTGCTTGGATATTGGTTCGTTGATTTTGGATAGTCAAAGATTTGACTTTGACTCATTGTTGATGAATTGGAACATTGCATCTCTTTGTTGAACATTTGATGACAATCTAATAGAAGAAGAATTTTGAAAAGGTTTTCCCCCTTGTGGGGTATTTCCTTGGTCTTTGACCAAATTTTGTATCTCTCTTGTTCTTGTTCTTGGTTGTCTTCTATTGCATTTGGATTACTGTTCTATCTATAATTGCTTACTGTCATTGGAAGATTGAATTTATTGGATAAAGTGATTGCTAATTGAAGAGGAATTGTTGTAAGTGATTGTGCTAGGCATAGAACACTAGAAAATTAACAGGTCTTGCATGGTTTTAACATGGATTTTGACTTGTGACCTTGGGCTTACAATGGTGGTGAATTCCGCATTGAAAAATGTATGTACCCCTGCTGACAAGAGGCGTAACAGGTTCAACACAACCATTTGTGGATATTTGGCAATCAAGATTTCCAACCCAATGTACATCTACTACTATGTTTTATTTAGGTCTTCCTTGGTAGTAGATTCCATAATTTGAAGTGTTATCAAATATTTGAAGGCTCTCTTTACGATATTCCAATGGCCCTATTACCCACCACCGGTGGGTGACCCCTATAGGAAAAAAATTCTCCTAGATTTTTCTTCAGCGAGAAGCCCCCTCGCAACCACCTGATAGCTTGATGTGCTACTATTCTCAGCCACCTGAGCCAACCATTATGTGCCCTTGCTCATCTGTCATGATCGTATGTTTGAAGGTGGACCATCCAACCCTGAAGTTATGGCTTTTCATTATGTAATTGGGTGTTTATGCTTGCTTTTCTTGGGCACATTTGGGCATGGATTAGTGGGGGGATTCAGCGGAAAGAACAAGATTTGATTGTACTCTTGTTCCCTTACCTCAACTTAGGGGTTAATCTTGTATCCTAGTCTCGTGGGATCACCTTTATTGGCTACTAGCTTTTGGAGTGGCACTACATGGGAAACCCTAATTTTGGTTGCATGGTCTTGCTTCCCATTTCCTCACTCCCCTTCGTTCATTACAGCCCCTTTTCACATTTTCCCAATCTGGGTCCACAAGGTGTTAGCCTCCCCCTCCCCTTGTCCACACCTTGGGTCGATCTTGGAACAATTCCCGAAGGTTAAAGCACCTAAAAAGAAATAAAAACATAATATGGCCACATACAACAGGAAATGTACAACAAATTGCTAAAGATGGCCTAGACTATAAAATTTAGCGCGTGGGCAAAAGCCAAACCAATGTTTTAAAACTCTGACTCAAGTTCAAAACTGGCCAAGGGTCGGCTCCAACTCCGACTCTGACTCGGTATCGACTCGATCGGTTTGATTTCAATGACTCGGTCGTTGTAAAAAATACATTAAATATTTATTATTTTATGAAAAAACATAATTTTAAAGATTTTCATTCATGTTTCCAAACACAAAGCATTAGAATATAGAGAGAAGACAACATATGATCAAAGTAGGCTCATGAATATATCCATTAAATCAAAATGGCACCCAGTGCACTGTCCAATACATGATATAGAGATCAAAACAAAAACGCATAACCAAGGAGGCTCTAAATGGCTTCTACAACAAAAGTAAATTTTAAAACATCACTAGTCACAATACTACTGGCTACTGCTAGAGAAGCCAACATCATCTGGCTCAGACTCTGAATCAGAGTCAGACAAGGAAACCCATGGCCCCTCCTCCTCATCACCATTTCCAACTGCAACTGTACAAGTAGTAGCACTAGAAGGAGCAACAGCTGCATGCTGAGATAGACGAGATATGCGCTTTCGTCGTGGTTGAGTAGAGGAAGTGCCTGCAACTGGAGGACTTGGGGCCAAGGGCAGTACAAGTGGATTTGCATTCAACTGAACATTATGTTCAGCAGCAACTTCAGCTAATGCCTCTGTTTGTAAATCCAAATCAATATCCATATCCTTGTAAGAATCAAACTCTTCTGGATGACTCTCCACTACCCAATCTGATGTTGGATCAATATCTTCCAATTCAATGGAATCTGTATTAGGTCTTTTGTTCAACAATTGGTTACGTTTGAGTTGCAGGTTGAATTAGACATAGACTAGATCATTTAACCACTTTTGTTCCAAACAATCTCTCTTTTTTGTGTGAATTCTCTCAAAGACAGACCAATTGCGATCACATCCAATAGCACTGCAAGTTTGACTCAAAATATGGATTGCAAACTTCTACAATTGAGGACAATGGTTACCAAATGCCTCCCACCATTGCGCTGCAAAAAACATAGTTGTGTAATGAGTTAGCTCAACAAATTATATCCAACTTTCAAATTATAAACAATTTAACAAAATAAGAATTTGAAAATTGAAATTATTTGTTTATTTGGCTCATCTGCTTCCCTTGCAATCTTGGCTAGGTTCTTGCCAAAGGTACCTGTGGCTCTGCTAAAGCAAGTGATCTGTCGTATATCTCCAGTTGATCAGTCATCTTAGGGACTGTCAATGCAGTCAATCAGTCCATCTCTAACCTCCCCAGTCAAAGCTTCTGCCTCCAGAGCTTTATAATGATACCTTGGGTTCAAAAAAAATCTAGCTGCATGTATGGGACGATGGAGTTGATTGTTCCATCTTTCATCAATGATTGCCCAAATGGACCCATACTTAGCCACTCTATCGTTGTATACTACCTTTATTTGCTTCTTTGCTTGATCCATAGCCTCATAAATGAAGCCCATAGCCAATCTTTCCCCATTCACCAACTGCAACACTTTAACCAGTGACTCAACAACTTTCACAATCTCTGCTTCCTTTTTCCAAAATATTTCTTCATTAACTTTCTTTTTCACATCTTTGCCATCATGTTTGTGAGACCATTGACATTGATTCCATTCATCACTGGAAAACACCCTTTGCAAGTTTCTATGTTGGGAAATCATAGATTGCAATGTCAAAAAATGAGATGCAAATCTAGTGATGGTAGGCCTAATAATATCCCTGTCCCCTATGTGTTTCCTCATCAGGCTCAAAATCCATGAGTGATTGTAGATGTATTTTGTTATGCTTTTGGCATGCTCTACAGTGTTTTTGACCCAATCTATTTTGCCAATATCCTCAAGCATGAGGTCTATGTAATGTGCAGCACATGGGGTCCAAAAGATGGTTTTGTGTTTTTCTTCTAACATTTTACCAGCAAGAACATAGTTAGAGGCATTATTTGTGATGATTTGAACAACATTAACCACCCCCACCTCTTCAACAACCTCATCCAAAAGATGAAACAACAAGTGTGCATCTTTCACGCTATCAGATGCATCAACTGATTTTAGAAACATGGTTCCCTGTGGGCAAAAGATAAGAAAGTTTATAATGGTACAGTTCCTTTGATCAATCCATCCATCTGACATGATGGTACATCCTGTCTTTGCCCATGAGCTTTTGAAATCTTTCAAATATTCATCAATGGAGTAAGCTTCTTTTTGCAAAAGAGATCCCCATAACTCATGCATGGTAGGGCCTTTGAAGCCCTTTCGAGTAGAAAATATGGCATCAAACATAGGTTCATAATATGGTGAACGAGAAGCATTGAAGGGGATACAGAATCATACCACCATTTAGCTATGTAATCTCTCTCAATTCTTTCTTCCAGTGGTCATCTAAAGTGGGTTGCATATGACTTCTATTAGCTTGAGGACCATGTGCATGTGATGGAGAGGAGGGTGTGAAATAACTTTTGATATCACCCCTCTTTTTCATTTTACCCTTAACCTTTTCTTGAATAGACTTCAAAGAGAGAGGAACATAGTGAAAGGGGTTGGATGCATCAGTGCAAGGGATAGATGAAGAGTCCTCATAATCAAAATTGGGGTTGGCAGCCATCATTTGTTGTATATTCCTCTTTCTCCCAATTTCAGCCTCTGTTTCTTTTTGCCTAACTTTTTCTTGCTCAAACTTCTCAAAGTTATCTAGCAACTCCTTCCTAATCTCCCTAATTTGTGTTGATGGTGCTTCACATGGAGTAATTTGACCTCTAATACCAACCAAGTGTTGTTTCAGCCTATGAATTCTCCCTCTAACCCAATGTGCACGAAGCGGGGACGAAATGGGGACGTTTTTTGGAAGCGGGGATGCGGAAGCGTCATTTTCCAAAAATCTAGGAAGCAAAGCGTCTGCTATATATATATATATATATATTTTTTTTTTTGCATTTATATTCAAAATAAACATCCCAAATACCAAATTAGTTGTAGAAGACACGAAAACGTGTATATTTTTGCATAAATCAAGATAGATATGGCATCCATGATTCCATTGTAGTTACTTGTATGTACATCAATGATTAATTATTCGAGCATCAACCATCTATATTCTAGCAATTACAAACATACGTCAAATTTTTAAGCATATTATAAAACATAAAACATAGAGCATATTATGATTTATCTAGCAAGTGAGCAACTGTCAACATTTGTTATGTCCAAAATTAAAATAATAATGTTTACAAAATAGGTCACTTGGTCATCGCCAAGACAAAAAGGTTGAAATTCACAAGCCTACAAGTCTAATGATTAATCTATGACAAAAGTAGTAAATTGTGAATATATCTACTAATCTCTCCTCCTTCCACCACGAAGAGAACGTGGCGACGGGCCTCCATGTGGTGGCAATGAAGAAGATGGTGTCTGTGGAAGTTGTGGCACTGAAACTAATGAAGACGAACCCCCTGCTATTGGTGTTGAACCATGGAACCTAGGAACCAAGGGACCAGATGGGGGTGGCATCTCAACTCGATCATCATCATCCTGGAATCGCTAATTGCATGCATGCTGCCAAATGGACCAGTGCTAAGCATATAGTTGTTCAATTATCTCCGTACGAAACGCGTTTCGGAAAACCAAAACACGGATCTGGAAAACCGAAATGTAGATCGGAAAAAATAGAAACGCGTTTCGGAAAAAACCGAAACGCGGATTAGGCCGTAAGGTTCTGAAATGGCAGGAACCTCATTTTTCAGCCTGATCCGTGTTTCAGTTTTTCTAAAACGCGTTTCGGAGGGCGGATCACCCACGGATCCGTACGGATCGCGGATCAGGCTTTTGATTCGGCGGGGGAACGTTTAGCAACACTGCTCCAACCCCTATAATTTTTCTATGACAAAATTTGCAATGCATTTGATTATCAATCATTTCAGCATATGCCCAAGCAACATCTTTTACTCTAGGAGCCATTTTATGATATTTGGACTTAGAAATGAAAGGAAAAAATCTGAAAATGCAAACAAAAAAACATTACTTCAATATTCATTTATTTTACAAAAAAGACTCTTTTCCATTTCCAGATTTGCACAAGAAAAAAACAAACAAAAACAAATTTTAGAAGTGAAAAAAAATACCTCTAGGCACAAACCGCCTCCTTAATGCTGCTCCAATGGCTGTTCAGGAAGCTCCTCATTGTTGCTCCAATGATTGCCCAAGACTCCTCACTGCTGCTCCAAAAACAAACTCCACAACTCTTCACAAACTCCTTACAAATTCTCACACAAATGCAATGAGATAGCTACGAGGAAATGTGAGGGGGTTGGGTAGCTTTTATAGGTTTGAGAGACGTAAATGGACTTCAAAATAACCTAAAACCCAATTAGAATCAAGTTAGGGGTCAATTTTTTCCCCCAAAAAGGTTGGTTGGGCGTGGTTGGCCGAACTGACTGATTTAACTCAAGCTCGGCTGAGCCGACTGGTTTGTTACTGAACCGACCGAGTCGGTGACCGACTCGGTCAGTTCGGTAACAAACCAGCCACAGGGCCGTTTTTTCTGCTGAACTGAACTGGCCGAGGGTCTAGCTCGGTCAGCTCTGTCTTTTTTTAAAACACTGAGACAAACATGAGGTCTACCCCCTATCATTATGGCCATCACCATGGTTCCTAGGGCCTCTATGAGTGCCCCTTTCATCATTAAGGAATCCATGATTGTTCCAATCCGTGGTGAGAGATGAATTGCCTCACCTTAAGAGGGTATTGAGTGGTATATTTTACACATCATGTTCTCATCCCCTTGAGCCTCGAGCAATAAAATGAAGAAAAATCAATAAAAGGCAAAAGGCATATGAAGATGGGTGGAAAAACAAAGGTTGAGGTAACTCATGTACCGCGATTTCACCCTCCTACATTCACACACCAAGGTGTGGGCCTCCTTCATCATAGCTACCCTTGTACCATGGCATGTGGTTTGGAGCCCCTTTTCCCCCCACTCTGTTCCATCATTATTTCACATGACTCTTGCCATTTGATGGATGTACCATGGTGTAATGCCCCCTGTTGACCGCTACGTGTCAACTATCCATAGCAGTACACCCCTTTTTTCACAAAAAGGGACAGCGCTTGATTGAGATGTTCGTGCCATTCAACAGTCATCGTCATTCTCCTGATCTTATTAAAGTTGTAAACGCAGTCTGCATTTTGATGTAAATAATCTTTAGTAGAGCTGAGTCATGTATGTAAATTGCCTAGGTGGACCTAATTTTCTAGTGATAATCTTCATTCCGGAAGGTTTTTCGTCTCACCGATCCATGATCGGCAGAGTTTTCCTTCAACCTGACCCAAAGCCGGAATGAATTTTATCATTAGAGTCTTAGGAGAATCCTAGTGTGTTAATCTGCTAGATTATGTTTGGTTGCAGAACTGGGTGGTCTATGAGGGTCTGTCAAAGGGCTTTTTCCCCTTGAAGATGTAAACTTTGTTAAAGTCATGATGTAAAGAGTCTTGAGGGTTGAAAATGTTAATCCCCTCATGCGTCTTAGGTCCTAGGTCTTAGGGGAAATTTTTTCCAAAGGCTATGTTTGATGATCCATGATAAAAACAATAAAAAATAAAAAAAATAAAAAAATAAAAAATAAATAAGATAAATAAAAATATAAAAATACTAAAAATAAAAATACTTAAAAAATAATAAATTTTTTAAAAAATAATAATTTTTTTTTAAAATAATAAAATAATAATATTTTTGAGAATTTCAAATTTTAATGAATTAAAAAATTCGACAGATGAGATTAAGAGATGTCTTGATCCTCATCGGCGATCGAGATCGTTTTGACATGGATCACTCAAACTAGCCGTTGGGAATTTTTTCCTTTAAATAGGGTGCTAGGGGTCATTTGAGAGGAAGGGATATTGGATCTGAGTTTTGGCTGAAGAAGCTCTCTTGTAAATATTTTCTGGTGCTAATAAAGAAGACTTTGGGGTCAAAAGCTCGCTGGTGTTACTCTCTTAAAGTGCTGTGAGCAATTTCATTTCTGCATATTTTAATTTTCAGCGGTTAATGACAGCTTAATGAAGAGTATTGCTGAGCATAGGTATCTTGTTCACATGCTAGGGTTTGAGTAGTATTAGGGTTTCTGATGTAATGGCAGGTATCTCCATTGTTTTTTGAGACCTAGTACTGCTTTTTCTCTCTTATTTGACGGTTGAAGTGAGCTGTGCAGGAAACCCTTGAGGATCAGTGGGTGTTTGGGGAAGTTCTCGGCTGAACCAGCCAACTCCCACAAGCATTTTTTGCAGGGCCCAGCTAGTTTTGATCCTGGGTTAATCGTTTAATCTGTTTTATGATTTGCATGAGAGACTTTCTGAGGCATTTTTTAAAGCAAATCTGAAGTTTCTGAAATATATTGGATGTCACTGACAAATCTGGCTGTTGCAAAGTCACAAAACTGTAAATAACTTTTGCTGGTTTTTAGGGTTTTATTTATTTGTTTCCAGGTTCTGGTTGCCTGTTTCATTGTTCTCAGGTCACAGGTTGTGGGTTTTGAGAAGTCTTTTCAAGGCTTTATCAGGCAATTTTGGAGCAGAAAGTTTCAAATATTGATCTTGCCTGGAGCTTCAGTGATTTCTTTGGGCTGCCTGCAGTTTGAATTACCCACGGTCTACTTGCATTCAAACACTGCAAATTGCACATCAATTCTGGACGTCACCTGTACATGAAGCAAATTAAATTTTTTTTTTTACAGCAGCGGCTAGGCAATACATGAAGGCATTTGCGGCTAGGGTCTTTGCATCCAATCGTTCCATTTCTGATTTCCGAGCGCTTCATCAGTTCGAAATTTCTATAACGTTTCAGGCGAATGCTGTAAGGTATGCTTGTATTTCAGGTTTTGATTGGGTAAGTTACGCAGCAAAATCGCGGTTAATCCAGTTATTAGAATCGATTTTTGACAGGTCACTTTCAGATTTGCGTTGGCTTCATCTCTCCACGCTGCACAATTTCGACTTAGCCCTCACTCACATTCCTCTCGCAGCTACATCCTTCTATTGTTCTACCCATACGCTGCCTTACCCTGCCTTCGTGCGTTTTTTTTTTTTTTGCGTTCTGCAACCTGTATTCTGCCCTCCTTCCTTTAAGTTATCGAACCTGCAAACAACACCCAAAACGCTGCTCCTCCACGCTGAACTTGCATACCTCTGCGTGCTCGTTCCTTCCATAGCCTCGCTGCCTCAGCAGCCTCCGCCGTCTGGTTTCTTGGTCACCCTTTGCCGTCCGACCTGCACAAATAATAAAAGCATTCGAAAATTTTATGTAGCTAGGGTTTTAGCGTTTTCGATTTTGATCTGGGTATCATTTCGCTTGAGTTTAGGATCACGTTTTTTAAATAGGTTATATGTATGCATCATTTTTTTTTTATGCATAGCGTAGGTTTCATAAAATCAAAAAAATCGATTTTTCCTTTTTCCTGTAGTTACGTAGCACTGGGTAGGTTTGATAAAGTTAAAAAAAAAAGAAATCAATCGACTTTTCCTTTCTTTTGTTTAGGTTTAATTGTATCAATTTTTTTTAGGCTTTAGGTTTATACATATACATGTGTCACTTTTTTTAATAGCTTAGGTTTAGTTTAAAATCAAAAAATCATTTTTCATTTTTTTTATTATTTAGTTTTGATTTGATTTAGTTTTAGTTTTATTTCATATATATATATGCGTTAAATTCATTAGGGTTTTTGATTTTAAAGTTTAGATTTTAAATGTTATTTCTTTTCTATAGATTAGATTTACATTAAATTTTAGAGTTTTATTTGTTTATTAGAATTTAATTAATTTTGCCTTTTTAGGATTAAAAAAAAAAAAAAAAAATCATTAAAAAAAAAAAACATAAAAAGAAAAATTAAAAAAATAAAATAAAAAAAGGGACTTTAAATTTTTTTTTAGGACCTTAGTCTTTAGATTAGACTTTTAATTTTTCTTTTAGTTTAGATTTTTGCTTTAAAATTTTGTCGGAAAAGCATAAAAAACATCGTGGAAATATTTTGCCAGTTAAAGTCTTAGCCTAGAAATTTTATCATGTTCTATATTTTTTGCTGAAGGCTACAAAGTTGATGTGAGATTAATGTTTATGTTTAACATGATTTGGCGTCCTTGAAATAATGATATCTGGTTAATGATTCGAATTCGCATGGTTGTGTCTTTCAAAGTTTATTTTTTAAATTGCCAGATCATCGTGAGTTTACTGGATATGTTGCATTGTTATGATTGCTGTAAACTGTTTACATCTCTGCAACATACAATAAGTAATCGCTTAAACGTCAAACCCATAAGGCACTGGTCCATCAAATTGAACAAATCCCTTTAGTGCTTTTCTCTTTTGTGTCTCCCAAACCAACTGGTTTGCAGTTGGCCATCCTTTTCCTTTCAGGGTCTACCCCCCTTAGCCGTGGGAGACAGGCTTAAACGGAGAGATCAGGGATCAGAGTGACAGCCCCAGGTCTGAGCGTTGTCGTGACAATCTGTGCGACAACACCCCCAATTAAATTAATTTTGCTAAGATGAATTTCTATTTTTGAAATTGGGTGTTGGGAAATATTTTGGCATGTAAACTTAGGAAAAGTGGATGGAGGGAGTCCCCACTTAATTTTTGGAGACATGGAGGCCACCAACATGAGGGAAAAGGAAAGATTAAATTACTAGTGGAATATGGGGCCAACATGAAGTACGCAGTTGGGGAAGAAGGAATTCAAATTCCTTGAGGCAAATCGAATTGGTGGAGGGACCCACAAGGAATGCATCGCCAACAATTATAAAAGGAATGAATGAGGGAGCAATGGGGGTCTTTTTGTCTATTTGAAAATCAAATTTGCCTTAGTTGTTCAGCTGAGCCAATATTGTGTTGTTCAACGCAAGAGCTTCCTAAGGAGAGAAGCTCAACCTTTTTTCGGTGGACTTCGAGTGCCACCCAAGGAAGGCTTTTCTTCATCACGGAGACTGGAAAAGGCATCAACTGCAGGTCCCATGCATTTCTGGAGCAGAGCACGCAGTCTAGGAGCCACCACTGCATAGAGGGAGGATTCACTAGTTGTTTGTGGAGTTGGGCTATCAGGGAATTGACCGGAGAAGCTACAAGAGTGTTCTTTCATCATTTTCATGAGTGTGGAGGGCAGCTACAGCCAACAGGACCATCCAACATGCAACTCTCACTTTATCATACACAAGACTGTGTCATCTCCATGATTGCGTAGTCATTGGAGTGAGAGTCTTTTGGGGCAGCATCATGCGAGGGAGTTTGGAGCTAGGGTGCTGGGAAATCATTGGGAGGGCCATTTGAGGAGGATTACTGGAGTTTGGAGAGCAGAGATTGACAAGAGCAGCCACAGTAACAAAATTCAAATTTGGAGTTGTGAAGGGTCAAATTTTGAAGGTTGGAACCGAGCAAAACCCTTTTAGGGTTTTTCTGGTTTTTAGGCAAGGAGTACTCTCCTAATTTTATAGAAATTTCTGAACACCCTAGAGTGGGAAAATCATGGGGCAAAGTCAAGTAGCAGTGTAGTTTTGGAGCAACAACGCAGTTTTCTGGAGGAGCTTGCTATTTAGTTGTTGAGCTTTCTTGTTTTCATCACCTAGTGCTTGTAGCTTGCCTTGTGCGAGCTCAAGTGCATTTTCCCCAACTCATTTGTACCCCAACACTATTATTAATAAAATCTTGGCCAATTTATCTATTTGCAGAAATTTTTGGTTTATGTGTATGCATTTTTGAAAATTTTTGTGTTATTATCTTTGCATGACTTTTTTATTACTGTAAAATTTCCACTAGGAATATTGCATTGGTATCAAAGCATGATCTTAGCCAGCTGTGGGGGACCAACAAGATCATGGAGGATTTGGCCATGCATTCATAGTGACTACTGAATTTATGAGCACTCCGATGACACCAAAAGGGAAGAGTGCACAAGGGATCATGGACAATCTGATGAGGGGGAACTGATTGCAGAGGAGGAAAAACCAACAAGTTCTCGAGAGGATGCAACAAATGATGGGGACATTGAGACATAACCAACAGAGAAGCCACACACATGCACACTCAGTTCAGCAAAACAATACCTATGGCCAACCCAATCGACCTACCATACCTCATTTTCTGGGTGAACTAAAGAAGGAGAGGGAACCAGATGCCTTTGCAGATTTGATGAGGCCCTCCCTGGATAGGATTGATGAGTGTGAGTTGTTGGACCCTAAGATCAGAAGGGCTTTCTCATTTGAGGAGCATAGAGGAGGACAGTTAAAGGATGAGACCGAGAGGTGCTTTTGCTGGTGGAGACTTGGCTTTAGATATCAGGAGCTTGAGGAGGAGGTTGAGCATGAGAGAGAGTAGAGCATACACTTGAGGGCCAATTTTTGATGAGGAGCCACCCATGGATTGTAATGACCCACCTATAGTAAATTAAAATTTATGAAATTAATAAAAAATTATAAATTAAATAAATTAAATAAATCATTAAAATAAATAAATAAACTTTATTAAATCAAATTAAGATATTCGAATAAAATAAAATTAGATTTTGTTTATAAAATCAACACGTATCATAATTTGGACACGAAGATGAAGGAAGTCGGTGAACGGAGACTTATAAGAAGGAAGGGACGATTGGTTGAAAAGGGGGGTCGAAAGGAGGAGGAAAATTTGTAACACAGAGTTTTTCAACAGAAAAGATTGAGCCTTGTTTGTTCTAAAGTTTTTGGGCACGGGGGAACAGATTGCAGCAATTGAGAAGCAATCTGAATTGAGTACCTAGGTTGTACTTAGTTTGGCTAGGAGGTTATGGTCTTTTGGTAACGGGAGTGAAAGCTGGAGCAAATCTGAAGCCTCTTCATCTGTAGGAAACTAGGTAGGTACTCCTCATCAAATCAATCAATTGGATATATGAAATTTTGTTAAATTAAAAAAAAAAGCAGATTTTACATTAGCTGTTTAATTATTTACAGGGTTTACATTTTGGGTAAATAGTTGTTTAATTTTTTACAGGCTTTACATTTGGTATCAGAGCTTAGTTCAAACTCTCGGACTTGTTAAGTCTGTTAAGGATTTAAATTTATTAAAATAAGGTTGTGCTAAAGCCATTTAAATCATTCACCCAGGAAGACACATATAATAAATTCTACAGCACTCATTATCTGTTTAGGACTTCAACTTGATGAACTTTCATAGCTTTTGTTAGTTGCTCAGCGAACTCCTTGTCGTTGTTTTACCATAGGCCTTCTCAATCTCACTGGAAACTGTATCACTAAGCTTTGTGCAAAAACTTGCAACAAATCCCAGCTGCCAAAGATTTCTGAATGCTATACCACTTAACCCAAAAAATGGAGCCTAAAGCACATAAGCATCCAGCAACTCTAGAACCAAAAACACTGCTTGGCCCTCGTCTTCCTTTCCTTTTCTCTGCAACTCCTTCAGCCTCTTTCTGTTTTAGCTTTAGTTTTGTAGCTCCTATACCAATAAGATAATAAATAATGACGGTGAAAAAAACCCTCTGCTTCCAAATGCCCTCCATGATAAGCTCCCCAGCAGGAACGCGGCTCCAATGCCAGGAGTCGTGAGACCATCGAAAAGTAACAAGGAACCCGCCAAAAATATGAGAGTGTTGCTAAGTATAGCGGATTCCCTTGTTGGCAGAGACAACTGAAATGCGCTAACTGCCTCTGACAAAACCCCCGACAATTGTAGCCCGGCGTTGACTGATGTTATTGGGAGTCTTCTGGTGTTTGAACAATTCTCTCGCCTGCGCAGAAGCTTTCTTAGGGCATAAATTGAAAGCTTTAGTACAGGGGGGTGGGGAAGATTGCCACTGTCGCGGGAAGCTAAAACCACTGTCTTACTTCGACCATTGATTTGATAACCTTATCCGCACAACCTTAGAGCGGATGCACACAAAAGTCAGAAATTGAGTCGTAGCGTACTATAGAACCTTGATCAGATTTTAAAGCTTAGAGATAAACACGAGGCAAGGCTTATATCCGACACCCGCCCAGTTAATCAATTGCGTGCTAGGATATAGCGTGAGTTCTATAGCTTATCGATGTGAAAGGGTATGTATACTCCGTGGGCTCTTATGTTAAAGACCATAATACATAATATAAGCCATCGTATAAATGAATCAATGAATGTTTTATAATGAGAGATCAGGTCACTGTTTTTAATATCTACAAACATAAATCTCAACTATATCTGTACCTAGAATTATCGTACCATTTCCGTCATATTAAATTATTATATTTAATTTCCATAATTTAAATTTGGTTATATATATTAATGCGAATTTTTGTCGTATTTAAAGGAAGATATGATAGTAGCAATACAAATAAGAAATAAAAAATAAATAAATAGGTAACAAGATATAGAAATGTACTAAATAGTGGAGTAGACGTATAGCAAATAGAGGAATGCAATGAAAATATATGAAAAGATGGATAGAAATGTAGAAAAAAATATAAAATAAAGGTATACAAAAGCACGAAAATGATGAAAGGGAAGAATACATAAATAAAGATTATGTCTAGTAAGTGTATAATGAAATAGATGATAAAAAATAAAAAATAAAAATTAATATATAATATATATATATATATATATATATATAATATATATATAAGTAAGTAATATAACATAATGCAAAGATAACAAGTAGCAATATAATGAAATGATGCGAAATATATATGATGAAATATATAGATAATATTAAATGATACTCGTAGGTAATATAAATTAATAGCGAATTCAGTAACGTTATATAAAGTAATGTAAAGTAATGATATTATGTATATCGTTTACTATAAATATTAAATTTAAAAGAAAATAGACTAAAATTAGTCCACTAATAATAAAATGATTATAACATAGTTAGGCTATGTTACAATGTTAAAAAGAGGGTTTATAAAGACTCGTGCATTAGAAAAGTATTATTACGCATTAAGATAGGATTCCCTGCATTAGGACAAGGAAGTTGCGAGGCCACCCTCCTTGACCTCGGTACCAGTAAGACTTGCCTAGCAGGTAAAAATAACAAAAAAACTATACCCATTTGTGAATGTGAAATTGCAAAACTATGTGTTAAATCTGAAAGTATACCTCAATTTTTTATAAATTTTATTGTGTATACAGGAAACACTATGATGGTAAGGACATATCAACGACGACGACGTGATCGGGCAACATCACCATCATTAATGCCACCAACGTCGTCATCACCATCTCCATCGCCACCACCATCATCATCGCCTCCATCGAGACCATCATCAAAACCAATCGCTCCAGCACCGGCGTTGACCGTGATAATGCACTCATTGGAAGCCTTAGTGGAAACATTAAAAGGGCCAACAATGGCTAATACCAAAGAAGAACCTCAACCCTTAGCAAACAATTCAGCGGAACCAAAGAATTTTGAGTATAAAAGATCAAAGGAAGATATTTCTAGGGAGCCTCAGAAAATTAAACTCCTGAAATTTTGAGAAGGTCGAGCTGGAGAACGTGCTGAGGCATGGTTAGAAGGAATGAACAGAGGTTTTAAATTAAGAGAGTACTCTTCTTCTGCAAAAACAAAAATTGTTGTATTTCAATTAAAGGAAAGTGCCTTGATTTGGTGGGGAAATTTGGAAAAACATCTACACCTCACAACAGATAATGTTCCTTGCGAATTGTTCGAGGAAAGATTCCGTGCTAAGTATTTACCTCCATATTTTCAAGAACAAGAAGCCGGAGCCTTTCATACATTAATTCAAAGTAATAAATCAGTGGAAGAATATGAAATAAGGTTTATGGAGCTTGTGAAATACGTTCACTACTTAGATTCTGATGAACGTAAAGCTGAACGCTTCATATTTGGGTTAAACCCTCGCATCAGGGCCTTGGTTAGGATGTGGAAACTATCATCAATAGGCGAGGCAGTAGAATGTGGCCGCTATGCGGAGGATCATCTAGGAACCAAAAAGGATACTGAGCCAGCAGAACCTCTACAATTAAGGTTTCCAGGAAAGACTCCCTGAAATTTCTTTAGAGGAAGTAGCTCTAGACCACCTTATGGTAATAGATTTACCCCAAGAAATATAGGAGCAAGAGCTCCTATGGCAATTAATGCTATAGCCGCTGAATCATCAAACACAAGTCCATGGAAATTTCGTGGAACTGCTAATAGAGGAAGAAATTCGAGAGGAATCGGTATGAGAGGGCAAAGCTCTTTATCTAGAAACTCACAATATGATTCAAGAGGACTGACCTAGGTTAATTGTTGGGGATGTGGAGGACCACATTTTCAATGTGATTGTCCAGAAGCTTCATCAAGTATATTACAAAGGGCAGAAAAAGGACCAATATCAAATACCCAAGGAAATCATAGAATCCACGCGGTATTCAACAACACTCAAGCAACACACCAGTGCACTGTAGTGGAATCTTCAGGTATTATTAATGGTATAAAATTCAAAATATTATTTGATACTGGTGCCACAGATAGTTTCATTTTGTCATATGCATTAAATAAATGTGGGCTGGCAGCGCGCAGGCAAAATGATTTTAGACAGGTAGAAATGGCCTCAGGAGAACTCCAATCCGTAGACTTAAGTGTGGATCAATGCAAAATTGATCTAGGAGTTTATTTGACTAAATTGAAAGTTTATATCACAACTCTAGAACTTATGATCTTGTCATAGGTATGGATTGGTTAGAAGCTCATCAAGCTTGGGTAGACTGTTATGGGAAAAGAATTTTCGGTATAAATGATGAAGGAGAGGCGATCCAAATTCAAGATATCAAGAGAAAAGTATCTTTACGCTACATATCAACAATGAAAATGAAGCGTTGCTTAAGGAAACGTTGTCAGGCATATGTAATTCAAGAAGTAAGTAAAGAAAAAGGACCATCCTTAGAACAATATCCAGTGTTAGCCGAATTTCCAGACGTGTTTCCAAATGAACTACCAGGATTATCTCCCGAACGAGAGCTAGACTTCACCATAGAATTGAAACCTGGTACTCAACCAATCTTTAGAACACCTTATAGAATGACAACTTCGGAACTTTAAGAATTACAAATTCAATTGAAGGAACTATTGGATATAGGACATATTCGACCCAGTATATCACCTTGGGGTGCTCCTGTAATTTTTGTCAAGAAAAAGGATGGATCCTTAAGATTATGCATAGATTATCGAGACTTGAATCGAGCTACAGTAAAGAATCGATATGCGATGCCTCGAATTGATGATCTCTTTGATCAAATGAAAGGAGCTGCTGTCTTTTCAAAAATTGATCTTCGATCAGGGTATCATCATCTAAGGATTTCTGAAAGCGATATTTCTAAGACTGCATTTCGAACACGCTTTGGGCATCATGAATTTACTGTGCTACCATTTGGATTAACTAATGCACTAGCAGTATTCATGAATTTTATGAACAGTGTTTTTTGCAAATATCTTGATCAATTTGTACAAGTCTTTTTAGATGATATACTCATCTACTCCAAGAATAAGAAAGAGCATGAAGACCATTTACGGATAGTATTATCCTGCCTCAGAAAACACCAGTTGTATGGAAAGTTATCCAAGTGTTCATTCTTTTAGGAAAAGATTCATTACTTAGGTCATATCATATCAGGTGAAGGGATCTTAGTGGACCCTGAGAAGGTAAAAGCAATCATGGAATGGTCAATACCAAAAAACGCACATGAAGTACGAAGCTTTATGGGTTTAGCTGGTTACTATCGAAGATTTGTGGAAGGATTCTCCAAAATTGCAAAGCCGATTACAACTCTTCAACGTAAAGGTGTTAAATATGAATGGATTGAGGAATGTAATAAAGCATTCTCTGAACTCAAAAGACTACTGACCAATGCACCAATCTTAAGAGTCCTTGATATGGACAAAGAGTTTATGGTATGTACTGATGCATCCAAACATGGGTTAGGTGTAGTATGTAATATTCCTAATTAGCCATGGTTAATTGGAATATTCAATTTTGCCCAATTTTTGCCTTCTATAGTTATTTATAAATAAAAAAAGTGAGGACGGGGGACATAACTCACTTTAAGAATAAAAAAGTCACTTCCTAGTAGCACAATGTTGTGACTTAAGGAGAAGCCAAGGGGGCCAAAGGGGGATGCAGAAATGGGGCCCACGCAGACACATGGAGGGACTGTGCAGGAGGGAAGAACACATGGCAAGAGGGGAATCACGCAGGAGGTGAGCCTAGGGATTGTGAGAGGCAGAGGCTATAAAATAGAGAGGAGCCCCCTCATTTTGGGATCATTCGGTTATGTGCATTTTGAGCTAGTCGTTTCGACTTCTAAGCACGTTGGCTGTTTAACTAGTTTGCAGCACTGTTTAGTGCATTGAGTGTCTCTGTTTGGAGATCTCACCCTTAGGCCTGGGGGACTTCGAGTGCCTGCTTAGGCAAGGTATTTCCATCGGTATTTTAGCAGTGGTTTTATCAGCGTTTCAACAGCAGTTCCATCAACATTTTGGAGGACTGCGCAGCACTTGGAGAGGGACGCAGTTCTTTTTGGTTGTAGTGTTGGATTGGGGTTTTGCAGGTGGATTTATGTTGGGTGATTGAGCAGGGGTCTAGCTCTTGTCTCATTGGAGGATTTTTGGTAGGGTTTCAGGCAGAATTTAGAGGGGTTTCTTTAGTGGCAGCACAGGGCATTGAGGAACTGCATAGAACCCCAAGGGGGTGTTTTTCGGGGGTCGGCCATTCCAGGAAAGTTTTCTGGGTTTTTCTGGGTTTCTTGAGTGGAGCCCGAATCCAAAGTTTCAATTTTTTCCGAGGGGAGCAGCCCCAAATTATCATTTGTTTCCTAGCAGCAGCAGCAACACAGTAGCAACATCCACGCAGAGAGGCCATTCTTGTCATTCTGAGAGTATTTCTTCACTTGCCTTGTGCAAGTCGAGGTGCCACCTGTCTGATCACCTCCTGTACTCATTTTATTGCTTAGTATAATAAAATGGCTTAGCATTTTCTTGCTACATTTCTTGTGTATCTGCTTATATTTCCGGTTTACATTATTATATGCTGTTCCACTGTTATTTTATCACTTTTGGGTTATTACATCATTTGCACATATTTGGTTGGAGTTTTTGCCGGGGATTGAGGAATATTCCGGGTTAAGAATATTACAGTGGTATCAGAGCATAGATCTGGCTCAGCTTGTGGAGCTAGCAATCTATGACACCATGGGAAAAACCCTACATTTGTTACAGAGGTAGGAAGTACAGAGACACTAGACATAGGCTGGAGAATACCTACGGGGAGGGAGAATGTGTTCCTGTGGTGGTTGCAGAACAAGAAGAGCCTGTGGTAGATGCAGAACAGAGAGAGCCAGTAGTGGACACAGAACAGATGGCCGACGAGGACGGGAAGAGATTTGCAGATATGCTCCTCAAATCAGTGTAGGATATGTCGAGGCAGATTAAGGTGATGGGGAAGAGATTCACGACAGTAGAGGCCAGACAACGTGAGAGCCCACGAGTTTTTTAGATTGGTGAAGGATCAGGTGCATCCCATCCCTTGCTAGAGCAATGTGATACTGCACAGCAGGTGGCCTCACATGCCCCTACACGCTCTACCATGCCCACTTTTTTAGGAGTGGACACGGGGGTCGTAGCCCAACAGGAGGCAGAGCCTGGACATATGGGCGATTATTTTGCAGAGTACCAGGCCTATGGGCAGGAGTTCAGGGAAGCCCTCTCATTCAGAGATTTTGTTCAGCTCTAGCAGGATCGCAGACCTCGCGACCATCACAGAGGGTATCAGCATTACCATGATGGCGACACCCACCGTGCAGCGAGTAGATTCCACTTGCCTACGTTTGATGGCTCATCAAACAGTTCGGTAAAGTCTTGGGTGGAGAAGTTGGACATTTATTTCCAACTTAACCAGATGTCGGAGGCAGAGGCCATCAAGGTGGAAACGTTGCATTTGGATGGCGAGGCCCAGGATTGGTGGTTTCATGGGATGGTTACACTGGGGCACTCCATAGTGACGACATATGCCGAGTTTACCAGGAGATTGATGGAGCGATTTGATCGGAGGGATCCAGAGCAACATTTCGTTGAGCTGACGAGGCTCAAACAAACAGGGAGCCCAGAGACCTACATTTGAAATTTCTTGAGGGTCTCCATGATGGTGCTAGACCTATCCACGACACGGACGGTCTATATGTATGTTGAGGGCTTAGCAGAGCCACTTTGGGGTTTAGTCTGATCCACTAAACCAGCCACACTCCAGGACGCTATCAGCAGGACCCGGGACTTACAGGATGTCTTACCCAGGACCCAGACACCTTACCCCTAGAGACAAACTTTTCAGTCTAAGGGGAAGGATGTGAGGATTCCTCCTCCAAAGGGGAATCCAGGATGAGTACAGCTTGACGACGATGCCAGGAGGGAGCTAAAGAAGAAGCGGTTGTGCTTCACCTGTCAGGAGCCATGGGCACCAGGACATAGATGTGCTACTAGCAAAGCACATTTTATTGAGGTCTTCTCCGAGAACAGTGGAGAAGAAGATGACGAGGAGGATGTGGAGGCAAGAGATAGCCATGCCATACAGGGACCTTTGCCACCTCCACCACTAGCAGTAGGTGGTGCATCTTTTGCACCCATTGGAGGGGCCCTTGCAGCGTTGCGAGGAGTTCCCAAGTATCTGACGCTACGCATACGAGGGACAGTACCTGGCCAACGCGTATCAGTTTTGGTTGACAGTGGGGCAACCCACAACTTCATCGATGCATAGATGGTTGAGCAAAGAGGTATTCAAACAGAGAGCTTCGATGGGTTTTCAATATTGGTCCCAGGAGATCAGACCATGCCGTGTGCTCGTTATGTTCTAGAGCTTTCAGTGACAATGGGCACCTATACATTGACTGACCACTTTTTCGTGGTCGATATTCCAGACACCAACATGATACTGGGTATTCAGTGGCTTATTACTCTAGGGAAGGTCACGACGGATTGGAAGACCCTAGAGATGGAGTGGGATGATGAGAAGATAGGGAGGCATGAGAAGATACAGGGACAACACACATATCCGCCTCAGACTGTGTCGACTCATCGAATGGAGCCAGTCTTCCGGAAGGGAGACATAGAGTGGGCAGTGGAGCTGCGTGCATCTGAGGCAAGGACGACAAGGCAGACGATACATCCAGAGATCCAGTCCATCCTTGATCAGTATGCCATAGTGTTTGGAGAGATTCCACCAGGACAGCCACCGGATCGAGGGTTTGAGCACACTATCGAGCTTGAGCAGGGCATCTAGGCAGTGATCACCACCCCTAATAGGCACCCCAAGGCCTATCGGGACGAGATTGAGCGGGCTATCCAGGAGTTGCTGGTTCTTGGGCACATTCGACCGAGCACGAGTCCTTTTGCTTCTTCTGTGGTGTTGGTGAAGAAGGACAACGGTACATTAAACATGTGCATTGACTACAGGGCCCTGAACAAGAAGACCCTGAAGAACAGGTACCCCATACCCAGGATCGATGAGTTGATGGACGAGTTGAGGGGAGCACGATTCTTCTCAAAGATTGATTTGAGATCTGGGTACCATCAAATTCGTGTGAGGGAGCAGGACATTCCCAAGACCGCCTTCAGGTGTCACTATGGACACTTTGAGTTCTTGGCGATGCCTTTTGGGCTGTCAGGCCAGGTAGTAACTCCAATAGGCAGTAAAACTGATTCCTTCTATTTCATTAGATAGGCTATTGTTATATACAAAAGGGTGTGACTGCTCAGTTCATCTTCTGATGACTGTTCACATTCCTAATTTAACTATTTACATAAATTCACCCATCCGTGAGGATTAGGTGTCAACATTCCCCCCTTAATCTGAAGGGATGTTGGTGAGTCCAAGCATCGTTCTGAATCTTTCAAGTTTTTCTCTTCCAAGCGCTTTGGTGAA